>CAIGRO010295769.1:0-22908 GCA_903798355.1 Fraxinus baroniana
GAAAACAAGGTAAAAGTTTCATGTTTGAGGTTAGTTCTAGAAACTGGGTGTCTGAAAGAAAATGGGCATTGCACTGGTCATTGAATAAATGAAGACATCTGTTCGAGCATGTATGACTCGAGTGATTAAGTCTATAAGGATTTAAAACCTGGTGCCCTATAGTTATCTAAATTGGGAGTCATCGGCCTAAATCTCGTTACAAGGATTCTATAGAAAGCAAATGAAGGATGTTAAAAAAAAATGATCTACCCATTGATAAATAATATACATGCTTCTATGTATGAAATGCAATTATTAGCCCCAGACATCCAGTTGATAGAATCATATCTCTTATGTGACGCAAGTAACTTAGTTTAATCTCAACGGTTGAAACAATCAAAGAAATAGGAGAATCCCTACTTGTTGAAGTGTGAACCTGTGACTGCGAGATCTATCCAAACTAAGAAAGGGTCTTAGGCTTAAGTAAATCAAAAAATTTACTCTAGAACACACCTTGGGAAAATTTAAGCTAAAAGAATAAGTTTGGGGGAATGTATTTTTCGAGCAATGAAAAAAAAAATTTGACTACTACAGGTCGGGATTTGCACTCATCATCAGGTTGGTATGCTTTGCATGAATATTCACACACACACACACATCAAGTTCTGCATATGATATGTCGATGTTGGTTTGATTTTGCACTTTTTAAACTGTTCATGATGTTGATTACTGAAATTTAATCCTAAGACACGGCATGTTGTTAAACTATATTTTGTGTAGAGTTAAGCCACCATCTGGTTTAAGGACAAACAATAGTTCAAGTTTGGGGGATTTGATAAATGTGTTTTGCGCACTTATTTATGCTACAAAACGTGGACTATTGTCGATAGATATGTTGAAATATGGTTTAATTCGATAAGATTTGCGTTTGTAGGATTACATTGATAAATGGAATGAAAAGTGTGTGAAAACGGACGAAAAAGAACTGAAATGGAAGAATTCAATATAATTTGTGTTTGTAGGACTATATTGATGGATGAAATGAAAAGTGTGCGTAAATGGGCGAAAAAGAACCGAAAGGGAAGAAAATAAAAGTTCTGGGGCTAAGATGCAAATAATCAAAAGACAATCTGGAATAGGAATTGAAGATGTGACGATATTGAGGATCAATTGAGCTTTAGAATTTTATATTAGAACAAGAAAATATGGAAAAATTGGCTAAAATTTGATGAAACAAAACTTGGGGACCAAAATACACAAAATGGAAAATAGTTTCTTCCATGTGATCACCCCAGGCATTTATAGGGAATATAGTGGATGAATTTGGTTGTTCCATGTAATCACATGGAATATAACCATCTGGTCGCATGGTTCATTTTTTGCTCCGAATTTTTTGTTTCCTTATTCGATCCAAACACTTATGGAACGATATCTTGAAACCCTATTTAACCCTAAACTCGTCCAGAATTAGGTTTTATGCATTCTTAGAGAGAAAAACACTATTGGAGAGCAAGAACAAGGCAATAACAAGGGTTTCACTTCAAGATTCAAGATTCAAACTTTAAATTCTAGTTCTTTGGTGATGTCTTCTCTTTATCACTTTTATTATTTTTTTTTATTTTCTCCATGCTAGACTAGACTTTTTATGTACTAGGTGAACGATAAACCTCGCATTGTGATCCTTTAATTTTTATTTTGCAATTTGATAATTTAAACACGTTGATGGATGTTGAATGATTTACACACATTACTTTTACTCTACAATTATATGCGCAATAGTTGTAAGAGTGTGGTGGCTTATTTTATGCATTCGAAAGAAGGGAACTAAGTTCGACATGGTATAAATCATCGTTTAGTTCATACAGGATAGAAATATACCGATATACTTTGCATGAATCTCTAAGTGTTTACAAAACGTCATGCATTATTGTATATTGCATTTGTCATAGGAATATAGTCAAATGGTATGCTAGAATAAGTTCAATTCTACTTAGAAATATTGATTTTTCAACCAATTCATCGTGTTATCAAATTGTAAAATGTGGATTAAAAGTGAACTTGCTTGGTGATTCGGGATCGTAGTACGCTTTCTCATATATTAATTTCCTCAACTTTTGCATTCAACCATCACTCTTGCATTTAGCTCATAATTTTAGTTTAATAGTAATCATAGTTTCATAAAAAAATCACAAAAACAATTATCTTGAGTTTAATAGATTCAGTTAAGGTTGAAATAATAGAAATCACATTAAATCAATCCTTGTGGGAACGATACTCAAAATTCTTGAATTTTCACTTTATTACTTGTCAACGAACATTGCACTTGCAGTGATTTAAATCCGAACATATTTTCGTGAACACGAGGTTTCAATCTCTAGCCCTACAAAACCTCCGAATATCACTTGTCGCTCAAGCAATACAGCCCAATGGCGTATAACTTTCTCAAAATGAGCACGATGCTCTGGATTCAAGAATCTCCTCATCCCACCATCATCAACATGATTCCTTTCCGTGCGAGGTGAGGAGCCAATTTTCTCATTTCCCTTTGAGTTCCTCTTTGGCGGCATCCTATCAAATAAAAAGAGAAGGAAACATTAGACCAAGGTATACATACAATAACAAGGACCTAAACAACTAAACAATATTGTAAATGACATGGGACATAGGGGAATGGAATGTGTGCAATGCAATGCGAACTTGGGAACGAAGGCCGAATGCATGGGACGTGTGCTAAGATAGAAGGGACACAACTTGAATTACAGTCACAACCTGTGACCGTAAGGCTAGAAAACGTGAAGATGTGGGTTGAACCTACGTTTGAATTCATATGAAAAACATGTAGTTCATTTCAGGATTATAGCACGTCATCATACGTGCTATAAATATTATTGCTAATATTATTGCCCATGTTTTTCATATATAGTGTTCTACAAGTTGTGATTTTTCCAACACTATATATAAGCAACTAATTGTCCTAATAGTGCGCAAGCATTAAAACAATAAAAGATTCATGTAGTTGAAATCACAACACAATAATTAATTGAAAAACACAGTCTTAAATTAAAAACTAAACGTCAAAAAGGTTTTTTCTCATCCGTCCAATACAAAAGAGAATTATCTTAGCACACTTCTATGAAAGTTATACAAAATAAGAAAGGACATCACCTGAATCAAGAAATAAAGTTTAGAACTTGAATCTTCAACTTCCTCACATAAATCCAAACCCGACCTATTCAGCTTTTATGTAAAATACTCTCTTTTGTACTAAAAATATGCTAGAATGAATGTTCCTGCATTCGGGATGGCTTAGGGTTTATAGAGGATGTCAATCTTTAATTTCCATACAAAGCTTCAGTTAAAACTGGAAACAGAGTTTACTTAGTTGAGCCTTCGTAAATCAAATGCGGCAGCATCCTTAAATGGCATATGCAGTTGTATAAGCCAAGTGGACTTCCGAAGTCGACAGTTTGGTCCTAAACACTTTCGCAATGTTTTTTTATAACTTTTCTGATTTCCTTTGTCTTCCTTACTAGTTTAATTGACCCCTCGCACTTTCACATTTTCATTTTGACTTCTGCTATCACTTTTGATCTTTTGAATTTTAGTCCGCCAATCTTCATATTAGCTTCAATTACACCACTTTTCCCTCATTATCAGCCATGTACTCATACAAAACATAATTTACAAAGAATAAGCCATATTTTCATACAATTCATTAATAAGTATTCTAGTTTAATGGTCCAAATAAATTTACAAAATACACTTATCATATGTACATCGTATTTGTTAGGTAAAGATTGATGAAATTAAAGAAACCAGATAAAATGAAAGACGAAGGACGAAATTGTAAGAAATCAAAAAGTCGGGGGACCAAAGTACAAATATCTAATAACTTATTTGAAATAAAAATAATTATTGAAGATCACATATAATCAATTGAATGAAATTAGAAATCAAATGGGTGAAATATAGTGAAAGTATTTTCACAAATCAATTTATAGTCAAACAATTTATGCTCCAAATTTTTAGCTTCGGATTAAAACCCGTTATTCACATAGTAATTGTTCGAATTGCAATGATATTTCTATAAGATTTGTAGCAATTTGAATTATCTTTTTAACGCAGTTTAAATGAACTCAATTGGATATCGAGAGAGAAATCGTAAGTGTACGGGATTGTAATCAACTAATAAAGTGATGAATAAAGTGTCGAACCCATGAGAATTATTTGTTTGATAGAGTTAAAATTAATTGTAACTTTATTGAATAACAAACAAATTTTGTGATTTTTCTTTACTAATCCCTAAATTATCAATTAAATAAGTAAAAATAAATAAATGTGTTTTTCAAATATGTGAGAAGTATTGCTAAGATGTCGAATCATCCTTATTATTCTATTTTTAGTGTACCAATTAAAGTGATAATTAAAAATCTTTATATTGGTCAATGTTTCTAATTTAAATGAACGCCTCTATTGATAGCGAAATATATTCCCCACATGATGATGACCATTCTATCTCTCGATGAATAATGCAAATATAATAAATGCATTAACAAGTACTAGAACTCCCATTGAAATTATATAAAGCATAGAGGTATATCTCTATCATCTATTGAATCTTACAATGTTTATTATATTGTACTTAAATTCTATTGTCTCTTTCTATAACAATAAAATCTATTAACAATTCAATGGTTATCAAGCAATTGAAAAGAATGATAAAAACTAAAAATATCATAACATGGGTTCATCTCATGGAAATTAGCCTAATATATCGAAATACAAGAAATGATATTTAAGTGGAAAGATATAACCCCGGATTTTTTATAAATGGAGAAGATGAAGATGAAGATAAATCTTGAATCTCTTAAATGGTTTCTTGATGAATCTCCATTGCATATTCTCTTCTTTGCACAAAAAAACAAATTTGAATTCTTGCAAGTTCCCTTCAATTCGCTCACAAAAACTATGAGTTTTTCTCGTTTGATGATAATAATTGATCAAAATTGAAGTATAATATGTATATATGAGAGGTCTCTAATATGTAATCTTCTGTAGGTATTTGTAGGATTAGAAAATTGGTTGAAAATCACGTCCAAATTGGCTTCTAAAAGAGTTCAATTGAATAAGAAAAGTTGCATTCGCGCACGAATTTTTTTGTCTCTACACAACATTTAGTATTTCAACCATAACTTTCTCTCTTGATATCCAATAGAAACGATTCAAAGTGCATTGGAAACTATGTCAAGAATGTCGCAATTTTCGACTAAAAATTTGGAATATAATTTGTGCGATTGAAAATTGATTTTGATTATATTAAATTCCTTTTTGAGTTTTAATTTCATCGAGTTGTCTCCTAGTAATTTTCAAAGTATCGTCTTGTGGTCCAAATCAACTATTGAATATTTGTAATTTGGTCCTCAAACTTTTAACTTTGTCCTCACCCTCTCTAGTTCAGGTGGACTCTACTAATTGCAAGTCAACACGTCAATAAACAAGGATTCTCCAATTCTTTGATTGCTTCGACCTCTAGGAAACTCTCTCTCCCTTAAGCTTTCTATATGATCCATGTAACGAGATTTTTGTTGATGACTTCCAAATCAGATGATTTTAGGGCATCAGATTGTAAATAGCTGAGCAAACTTAATAACTCGAGTCATAAAGGCTACGAAGAGATGTCTTTTATATATTTTTCTACCCTAATTAGTACAATATCCCTCATTAAACACATATCTAATCAAATTGACCTCTAACGTAAGAATTTTACCCAATTTTATCATATTAATCTAAGACAATCTACACAAATTTTCACACATGGAATCACATGTGTATTTTCCTAAAACCGTAAAATTACCCCTAAACTATGATAAATTTGGTCTAAGGATCATTAATATAGGATTGTTTTAGGTATAGCATCTATGTTCAATCTATCAACATGTCTAGCGTGTGAGTCGACTTATTGTATCATGATATAAAACTCAATTCTAGTGCGCGTAGACACCCAAAAATAAAACATTTACCTCTAAAAACCAATGTAGTAGTGGAAGCAAGGATCGATCCCACGGAGAGTGATTAGTCTAATTTATACCATGTAAACAAGGATTAGGGGGTTTGTGATTATATGCGAAAAATTTTAAAGAAATTAATTAATGAGCAACTTAAATAAAAATATCGAAGGCAGTCAAAAGAACACATTTTCGTCTAAATCCATAGCCACCATCAGAATTTTACAACTGATCATAGATGTATATACCAATTAAAACTTTGAAAAATAAATGTTGGAACTATTTTTCTATCTTTCCTTAAATGTAGTTAATTAGAAAACAAGTGATCCAATTAACCCTAATTACTAAACAACCCAATGCAAGCACTATAGATTTAATCTAGTAACAACCTTAATAACTAGGGAGATTGATGAAACTAAATTAAACACATACAAGCGGTTGTATTTAATTTAGTCGAACATTCTTTCTATGATTTAACAATTTCAGATGCAGCAAACAATTAAACTTTGTTGCTCTACAAGTTAAATGGATTAAACAATTATGGATTTGATATCTAACTTAGCTATAGATTGCAACAAATATTAAACTAGTAAACCTCCTAGACATTAAATACAACAATAGTGAAAAAAGGTGCAGAAGAACATTCAATACTCGAAACGTGAATTAAATAATGAAAATAATTTAGATCTCATAGTTGGATTGATTTTGGACTTCAATTTTCTTCGACCAAGCACATAAGTTTAGCTACTCATGAGAATTCTAACACAAAACAAGAGAGAAAAGGGTATGGGAGCGTGTGTATGTTTTCTAGATGGTTAGGTTTAAAAAAGCATTTTGAAATTTATTTCCATAAGTGTTTCGGTCAAATTCGAAAATCAAGATTTTTGCCTTGGAAGTGTACTATGCGACCGCATAGTATAGATGCATGTGATCGCATAGTTCATTTGAAACTTGACCATAATTTATCTGGATCCATGTATACGACCGCATCGTTGTTAATGCTATGCGATCCCATAGCATTAATAACTATGCAATTGTTGCGTTTCAGTCATCAAACTTCATTTTCTCAATTCTTGGTTTCTTTTCTAGTTTTTCTTCTTCCAATGCTTCATATCTTCTATCAATTGGTCTTCAAATATTTCAACTCTTCGTTTTGCTTTCCAATTCATCTTTTGGATATTTACATCTTAGTCCTTGAACTATGATTTTCTTTCACTTAAGTCCTTTTTCACTTGTTTCTTCTGAATTCAACCATATTCATCCAATTGCAACCTAAATCAAAATATAAGAATAACAAGTACATTTAGGCATCAATTAGTCACAAAAGAATAAGATAAACGGGTGAAAAATATAGCATTTTACATTCTCATCAAATTCCCCACAATTAGCTTTTGCTCATCCTCGAGCAAAACTCAATTTTTACTTCACCAAAAAATATCAAGGTTTTAACGCCACAAACATAGAACAACCAAACTCTTTAAAGAACATAACACATCATGAACAAACATTCTCACGCAACTTCTAATCACTAGCAAGCATTTTCATATGAAGATGAAGTAAACCAAACACGTAGACCCTCACGGACATAAGCGCTGGTCTCTCGTGTGCTTGAAGGATATGTATTTCACTCAAATTCATTCCAATTGAGATGATCTATCATATGCTTGCATATCTTCTCATTTTTCACCAATTAGATCACATGAATAACACAAATCATAAGGACTTTTCGAATGTTGTAACAGAGCTTAGAGTCAAGGTGGGAAATATTTGGAAATATAGATCAAAGCTATCGAAATTAGTGCAGAAAAAATGAATCAACTCAACCTTTATATAAATCATGCAAAGCCCATTGCTACACTCAACAGTTTCTTCAATTTGCATCTATCCCGCACAAATAAATCCTTTTCGTGGAATTTCAGGAGGAATTGTGAACGTGGATAATTTGTAGCATTAAAAGTCATTTCCTCCATCACTTATTTTCTTTTCTTTTTTTTTCTTTTTTCTTTTTACATTCAAAACATAACACCAACAATGGAACTTGTGAATTGAGACTGAAAACATGTTCAATTTCACTAGTCATAACCCTATCGTAAGTTCAAATATCCCCACACTTATTTCTTGTGCACCCATACATATCATAATGATGAATAATACTCCACTAGCTCTATGACTTGGGTAATGACGTTGTTTTTTTTTTTTTTTTTTGTTAAAGCTTGTAACGTAGGTTTACAAAAAAGAAAAGGCAATCAAGCTCAAAGGGGTTCAACAAAAGGAAAAATGAATTACAAGGTAAGCTATTTGGCTTAGGTAGCTAACTTATATAACAAATATGTCTTTAATCATGTTCATCCATGCATAAATCAATGTGGCCTTGGAAAAAAACAAGGCAAATTCTAGAGAAACAAATACATGGAAGAATATCACTTATGAAAGAAAATAGTGAGACTGATATGGATATATCAGTCTAAATGTTCAAAATCTCATCGGCTTTTGTCTACAAAATTCAGTTACTATCATCCTCAAAGAAAATTCTTAGACTAATTAACTCTAAGTTGGGAGATTACTTATTCAATCATGTTATGAGTTCTTCAAAAGTTTAATTGAATATAGCAGATAACATACACAACCAAAAATTGTTGAAAACCACCACTTTTTTAGAATTTTTATAAAATATTCCAAAATTTAAACTCGCATTAATAGCGAAACAACTCGAATACAACTGAAATCCCCCTCCCCCTCCATACTTAGAGCTTACATTGTCCTCAATGTAAGGTGAAATGCAAAAATAATAATAACAACAAAAATAACCACAATATGAATTTAAAAATAAAAAAGATAAATGAACGAACTCCCATTGGGTTGTCTTCCAAGTAGCGATTTTGTTTGTTGATATTGGCTTGATTCAACGTTTCCTTCTTCAACCAGTATAAATTGGATCATCAAGATACAGTGTTGTCACATTCTCTACTTGGAGACCTTTGTAGAAAGGTTTGACCATATGGCCATTAACCTTGAACACTTGGAAGTTGCTAAACTTTGAATTTCAAATGCACCATGAGGAAAAACATTACAACAAATGGTCCAATCCAATGAGAACATAACTTACCCGGAAACAAACGAAGTCATGAATGGTATAGAAGGACTTTTTGACCAACTTTGAACTCCTTCCTAGAGATCATCTTGTCATAAAAAGCCTTCGTCTTTTCCTTGTAAATTCTTGCACTCTCATAGGTGTCATTGCAAATTTCCTATAATCCTTATAGTTGTAACTTCCTATGTTCTCCACTTTCATCCATCTTTATGTTGAAACTCTTGATAGCCCAATAAGCCTTGTATTCTAACTGAATTGGAAGGTGGCATGCTTTTCCAAACACCAACTAATAAGGTGACATACCAATGGGCATCTTGTATGTAGTTCTATATGCCCACAAGGCATCATCTAAGTGCAAACTCCAATCTTTTCAACTTGGATTGACTGTCTTTTCAAGGATGGGCTTGATCTCTCAATTTGACACTTTCGCTTGCCCACTAGTTTGCGGATGATAGGCAGTTGACATCTTGTGGATAATATGGTACTTTCTCAGCAAAGTTTTCAAAGTTCGATTGCAAAAGTGAGTGCCATGATCACTTGTTAGAGCTCTTGAGATTCCAATTGGAGAATATGTTAGACTTGATAAAATCTACAAAAAAATTTAGAATCATTAGTCCGATGGCCTTAGCCTCTACCCATTTTGAAGCATAATCAATAGCAAGCAAAACATAAGCATAATCGAAAGATACTAGGAAATGTCATGTCAAATCGATGCCCTTAAACATTTAAAATTTCACAGAATAGTATGGGTGTTTGTAGCATCTCATTCCTTTGGGATATATTACATGTCTTTTAACAATGTTCACATGACTTACCAAAAGAATATGAATCTCGAAATAAAGACGGCCAATAGAAACCACATTTTAGCACTTCTCTTGCCATCTTCTTAGTTCCAAAGTGACCTCCACAAGAATAAGAATGACAAAATGTGAGAATGGAAATAATCTCATTTTCAGGAACGTACTTTCTTATTACTTGATCTGTACAATACTTCCATAAGTATGGTCATCCCACACATAGTATTTAGCATCACTCTTGACCTTATCTCTTTAAGCCCTAGACAAACCAGGAGGTAACATATTAGTAACCAAATAAGTTACAATATTTACTTACGAAGGTAGTGTCAAACTCGTAGAGAACAATTGCTCGTCAGGGATGTTTCTTGCAAATGAAGTTCATCTTCCACATGAACTAAACGACTTAAATGATCTGCTACGCAATTTTCTGTTCCTCTTTTATCTTTGATCTCCAAATCAAATTCACTTAAGAGAAGTATCCATCTTATTGAACTTGGTTTTGCCCCTTTCTTTATCATCAAATAACAAAGAGCTGCATGATCAGAGTAAACAATAACCTTAGTAGCAAGCAAATAAGATCGAAATTTCTCTAAAGCAAAAACAACTAAAATTTCTTTTTCAGTTGTAGAATAATTTCTCTAAGCATCATTCAAAATTCTAGAAGCATAATAAATAGCATGGGACATTTTTCCAATCCTTTGACCCAAAATTGTGCCTGCTGCATAATCATTTGTGTCGCACATTATCTCAAATGGAAAGTTCCAATCAGGAGGTTGGATAACTGAGGCGGAAGTCAACAATTCTATTAGCTTATCAAATGCTTTTTTACACGCCTCATCAAACTCAAAAGGTACATCCTTTTGTAGCAACTTAAATAGGGGTAGTACTATTTTGGAGAAGCTTTTGATGAATCTACGGTAGAAACCTGCATTTCCTACCTTTCCAAAAAAAGATCGAACTTCCCGCACACTAGTAGGATAAGGTAAAGATTGAATAATATGAATATAGCTTTATCTACCTTAATCTCCCTAGATGAAACAATGACACAATACTATACATTGTTCAACCATAAAGTGACATTTTTCAGAATTTAACATTGGTTAGTTTCAATGCATCTTTTAAGAACAAGTGTAAGGTTATGCAAACAATTACCAAAGGAGTCTCCATAAGCGGTGAAATCATCCATGAAGACTTCTATGATATGCTTAATATAATCTCAAACCATACACCTTTGGAAAGTGGCTGGAATGTTACAAAGTCCAAAAGGCATGCGACGATATGCAAAAGTCCCGAATGGGCATGTAAAAGTTATCTTTTCTTGATACGTTTGAAAATGACCTGAATAACCATCAAGGAAACAATAGTAAGAATGATCAGCTAACCTTTCAAGCATTTGATCAATATAAGGTAAAGAGGAGTGGTCATTGCAGGTCACAGCATTTAATTTTCTATAATCTATACAAACCTACCACCTATTCTGAATACGGGTAGGAATTAACTCATCATTCTAATTTTTCACAACAGTTATTCCAGTCTTTTTAGGAACCACTTGAACTGGGCCAACCCAAGAGCTATCCGAAATAGGATAAATCACTCCAACTTCAAGACGTTTGAGGATCTCTTTTTTCACTATATATATCATGAGCAGGTTCAATCTTCTTTGTGCTTGACGGGAAGGTTTTGCTCCCTCTTCAACTACAATGCTTGCATATAGACAGGCTAATTTCTTTAATAGCTACAATTGTCAAACCAATAGCCGTCTTATGCTCTTTAAGGACTTGCACAAGCTTTTCTTCTTGCGGTGCACTAAGTTTACTAGAGATGATCACTGGTAACCTTCCTTCGTCTCCAATGAACATGTACTTAAGGTGGCTAGGGAGAGACTTCAAATATGGAGTGGGAGCTTGCAAAACAAATGGTACAAGTCTCTCGTTAGAAACTAGTAATGCAATATAAAGAACGTTACCTGGATGTTGTAACCAAGGCAAATCACCTCAAATTAGTCGAGGAGAAGAAATAACGTAAAGATCGAAATGCCCTATCACATATTCATCTTCATCTTTTGAATCAAATTCTTCAGGATATTTTGAAGGAGAAAACCATAGCTATATTATGATTGAAGTTAAAGAAATTGTGCACCACTAAGAACCTAATTAGAAAATTGCATCTGAAGCATCATTTGTATTCTCACCATATGATAGAAGGTATATCTCTAGAAAATTATATTCTTACCTTTAAACAAAATTGTCGTTGATATGAAAACCTTGGAGATTAAGTATAGTGAAGAGGATTTGGGTTGGATTGTTATTATGTTCCTCGCCTGCTTTTTATATAGACAGGATATTATATAAACATGATACTCTCAACGTTGAAGAAGTATAGGATACTTTGTTTTCAAATGAGAAGATGAAGCATCTGGTTCGATTTGAGAATCAAGGACAAGGCATTGTTGCTCATAGTGGTTATGAGAAAGGCAATTCGAAGTCTAACATCAGTAATAAAATTTGTAAATATTGCAATAAGAAGGGACACGTAAAGAAGGATTACTATAAGTTGTAGGATAAAGAAAAATTGGTTACAAATCAAAAGGGAGTGCAACTAGATACTTCAGGCGAAGCAGATATTACAGAAAATTGCTACAGTGACAGAGAACTTACGGTTATTTCTAATGACAACTCTAAACCGATGATGATTGAATTCTTGATATAGCTTGCACTTTTTATGTGTGTCCCAAATGGGATTTGTTTCAACAAGTAAAGAAGTTTCAAAAGGTGTCGTGGTTATGGAAAACAACGTGCCCTTTAAGGTAGGTGGTATTGGAAAAGTCGAATTTATGATGTTGGTTTAAGGCTGCACAAAAGAGTTGCACAACGCCATATCGAACTGAAATCGTTTTAAAATGGTTTGATTTAGATTTCTATTTTCAAAAACCGTACACAATCGAACTGGACCTTATTTATATTTTTAGATTAAAAAATTAATTTTATTCAATTATAAACTTTATAGCTTGCACTTTTCCCAAAGAAAAAAACAATCAATTTAGCAAATGACAAATGAACAACCAGCCCATTCAAATTACAACTTGGGTCCTAACCTAATATCTAAGAGTGGTGTATTCAATTAGAACTTTTGAAAATTTTGAAGGAGTTTTTTGGCTGGTGACTTTTGTGGATTTCAACAATTTTTTAAAGATTTGTAAGGAATTACTAAAAGTCTTTTGTAAATTCTTAGAGACTTTCATATTAAAACTTTTATAGACTTTTGTAAAATTCAAAAGACTTTTGAAAACTTTCATTTGAAATAGAATTTATGTTGATCTAGTACAATGATGTGAAATTATCACATACAAGATGGTAGTTTTCACAATTCTCATTCTCCTTCACTTTCCCCCAATATAATAAATATTTTCTTAAAAAAAGAATAAAAATTTAAAACCTTAATTAAATAAATTAAAAATATATTTTTTAAATTTAATTATAAATTAATCTATATTAAATGTTATGATTTAATTAAAAATATAAAAAAAACATTATAAGAATACAATTTCTTTCTTTCATAGAAAATAGAAGTAAACAGTAAAAATAAGAAAAAAGAAAAATAGAAACTAATATAATCAATAGAAACAAATAAATTTTAATCATAACTCTAATGTAGGAAAAGGAAAGAGAAATATTGAAAAAAAAAAAAATACGTATTATTTATTTATTTTTGTAGAAGTCTCCCAAAATCTTGTGATTAATGAAAGACAAATTTTGAAACTTTATTTTAGTGCTTTCTACTTAAAAGTTACTACCATAGAGACTTTTATAAAAGTATATTTAAAAGCCATAAAATTTTGAATATCCCAAAATTTATAGAGACTTCTAAAAAAATTTAATTGAATACACCATGACTTTTTAGAGACTTTTTAAAAGTTTATAAAAACTTCAATTGAATACATCAATACTTTTAGAAAGACTTCAAAAGTTTACAATGAATAACTCTAAACTTTTTAAATTCCCAAAAGTCATTAAAAGTTTCAATTAAATACACTCCCCTAAATTGATTATAAGTAGTTGCCCCAAATATCTAAACTAAACTCCCAACCCTCCATCTCCATCTCCATCTCCACCATCCGAGAGGCGCACGGAGCAGGCCATGAAAGGTCTCCTATGCATTTTTCTCTTTTTACCATTAATAAATCACATGTTTGTTTCCACCTTATGTTTGAATACGTTTTTGTGACATCTATGGATGCAGTTCTGATTTGCTATAAAAATAAAAATAATTTTTTTTTCCCTTTAATTTTATATTTCTTTAGATTGTGTTTGTTGAACTATAATTCCTTAAGATTGTTGAAATTCTACTACAGTTTCTTGAAACCATAGATTTGTAACCATCGAGTAACAACAGACATTTATGAGAAAACTAGTTTTTACATTTTATATTGCTTGTTATTATCTTATTTGGAGATTGTTGTTGCTTTTTGAATTTTGTTCCTATATTCATGGAAAGTAAATGTTTTGTAATGAGAAGGTTGTTTGGACTGTGCAGCTCCAAATTATTGAATCATATGAAGCAAGGACGGATGGGGAGGGATAGATCGGGTTGTGGCCCGGTCCAGGTTTACAACTTTTTTGTTGTTGTTGGTTTTTGGTACAGGCTCAATTCATTTATAAGTTATAACCCAACCCAACCCAAATATCATTAGTTAACTCAAATTCTCAACCCTAAAAATTTTGAATTTGCAATTCCCAGTTCCCATAGGTTCGTATTTCTTCTTGCTGGTTTAGTTAAGCCCCCGTTTGGTGCACATTATTTTCAAAAGAATGCATTTTTTGGTTGATGTGATGGGGAATATGTGGTTGAAAAAGAATGAAAAATTATTNTTTGAAATAATGTATTCTGAAATAGTAGATTGATGGGAAATATGTGGTTGAAAAAGAAGGAAAAGTTATTGAAGTGATGGAAAATATTATTTTATTGAAGAATGTGTGGTTGAAAATGAGTAGAAGAATGAGAATAAAAAAAAGAATGTGGGCCAAACAAGGGTAGTAATTAATATTTAGTATTTGTCTATTTTTTCAAGTTGAATCCAAGTCTCCGACAGACCGCCTGGTTGTCTCCCTGATTTTTTTCTCGCAACCTAGTTGCTGATTTTTTTCTTAGTTGTTAGTTGATTGTTTCATAATTTAATTGTTTGAGAGTTTCTGATAGGCCAATGGCTATGTGATACGTGCAGGGAAAGGATTTGAGTGTTTAATAGGTGGGGGGCACGGGGCTACCGACTGCGCGCTTGATTTTTCCTCATTGTTCCGGTGATTATTATGCATTCATTCTCTCTCCCTCGTTGATTTTTGCTTCTAGCTTTCGAATGTTGTTTCTGTTGTTGATTTTGTGAGAAACATTGAAATAGGATATTTGGGTTACTAGGTAGAAATATGAATATAGGATACAATAATTTTGGGCGGGAATAGAAATATAGGATACAATAATTTTGGGCAGGAATAGTAATGTGTTCTTTGTAAATTCTATTATTGTGGGCAAGAATATGAAAAATATATTATTTTAAACGTATCTCAGAACCTTTTCATTTATTCTTTTTGCTATTTCCAGTCTTTACAAATGGAAGCTCAACCTTCATCAAAGAGAATAAGGACGATATTTTCATTCTTTAAAAAGACGGGGCAATCTAATGAAAGCATATGTACATCTCCAGAAATTGAACATCTGTCAGTCTCAACTCCTATGCAAGCCCCTCCAATTTCATATCTAGAAATTGAACATCCATCCGTCTTAATTCCTAAATTGCAATCATATACTAGTATTGAACGGGATCTGAGAAAACGAAAGCAAATGTTTGAAAATCCTATCAATCTACAAGATGCGATTAGAATTTATTATATAAAAGTTGGACCTTATCAGTTGAAGTTTAACGAGTATCCAAGGATAGAAGGAAAAAAGCTTAACGAGGAAATTGGGGATGAATGCATTTGCATTCTTGTTGATGAAGCACAAGATGCATCTAATCGAGAATAGATATCCATTATCCCGAGGTTTGTGAATAGTCATGGCAATTTGATCGAGCATTTCTTTCCAATCAAAAGAGTTAGTGATACCACGTCATTGAATCTCAAAAACAACATATGTGGTGTTCTTGCTCAATATGAACTTCAGGTGAAGAAAATGAGAGGACAAGGATCTGCTGGTGCTAGTAATATGTGCGGTGCCTGGAATAGACTTCAAGCATTATTTTTTAGAGATTGTGAATATGTATACTCGTCCATTGTTTTGCCCATCAATTATAATTGACATTGGTCGCAGCAGCTAAAGATGTCCCTGTCATTTGAAATTTCTTTTTTCATTTAGAAAAGATTGTCAATATTATTACTTCTTCTCCTAAATGAGTTATTGAGTTCCAAGCTTCTCATAGAGAAGAAATTCAGTGTATGATGGTTGCTAGGAAGATCGAATCTAGAAAATGAGCCAATCAAATGGTAATTTGCAGCAGTCAGGAACTACTTGTTTGAGTTCACATTACGATTCTGTAAAGAGCATGATAGATAAGTATGGTACAACCCACAAAGTGCTTGAATATATTTGTAACCATTGTTCAAATGGTAGATCTTTGGCTGAAGCTCATGGTACTGACAAAAAGTTGGCGAGTTTTAAGTTCATATTTATTTTGCATTTGATCCATAAAATTATGAGAATCACTTAAGTTCTTTGTCAAACCCTTCAAAAATATTCTCAAGACTTCTTGGCTACTTTAATGTTTGTGTTTACTACAAAACAATTGCTTCAAAAATTGGGAAATGACGGTTGAGAAGAATTTCTTCAAGAAGTGAATTTTTATTTTTTTTTGCTCAAGAAATGATATTACAATACCTAATCTAGAATGTTTGTATAACACTAGTCGTTCTAGTGATGAAACTACAGTTGATCATTATTATCACTATGATATCTTCAAAGAATTAATAGATTTTGTGACGATGGAGTTAAGTACAAGATTTAATGACATATCAGTAGAACACCTTTCTCTCAGTGCTTCTTTGGATCCTAAAGATTCATTTAAATCACTTGACAGTCATAAAATTTGCAGAATTGTAGAGAAATTCTATCCTCGAGATTTTTAAAAGCAAGATATTATTACATTACAATCTGAGTTAACACAGTTAGATATGAAGGGTGAGCCTCGACATGTATCTACACTTGCTGAGTTATACAGAAAGTTGACAGAGAGTGGAAGGTCGAAAAGTTACTCCATGCTTGAATTTATTAATTGTTTAACATTAATTAATTATCCAAATTAAAATAATTAAGTTTGACTTGACTTATCACCTGCATGCATGTTTGAACAAAAAGACACTACATGTTATTTAAGAATATATATTAGTTATCAATGGAGAGAGAGGAAGGAATAATTTTTTTTTTTATTTGGAAACGGACACTTTAGTTTTTAGTTAACCCTGTGAATTGATAAGCTTTCTCTGTTGTTTCCTTTTAATTTTTATAGATACTGATTCAATTCTAGAAGAAGTTGATGATAAAATTTCAATGGAAGATGACCTTTAAGATATAAAAATGGATGGGAAAGGCAAGAAGGGAAATAAAAAGGTTCAAGGTGTGAGATCAATCTAAAATTCGCGGGTATGAGAAGGCGAAATGTAATTATTGTGAACAAACAAATAAGCATCATGCTAAAAATAGCTAAACTAGTACATTGTAGAATCATCTCACGCAGTTGTGCAAGAAGTATCCATAAAGGGCTCAAAATAAAAAGCAAAAAAGAATGGATGGCTATAGCATATATAAAATAGGTGAGCTTTCTAAGGGTATAGTAGTCGTGAAGAACCTATCAAGTTAGTTTAGAAAGAGGTTAGAGAACAGATTACAAGATACTTCATATTGTCTAAGTTACATTTTCGGCATGTGGAATATAATGGTTTTCAATGTTAAACAATGTATTTTTTCCTAAAATTTGTATTTTCTTCAAGGATGACAGTATATATATATATATATAATGTTCGTAAATGAGAAGAAGAAATTGAAGAAAGATCTGGGTCACTAAAGAGTTACTTGACTATTGATTGTTGGACATCAATACAGAATGTTAGTTATTTGTATTTAATTGCTCATTGGATTGATAGTGATTGGAGACTTCAAAAAAGGATTATAAGTTTCATTCAAGTTACAAGCTTTAAGGGAGATATGGTGGAAAAGGAGTTGAATTTTTGCTTTAAAGATTGGGGAATCAAGAAGATTCTTTCTGTAACGGTTGATAATGCCTCCTCCAATGATGTGACATTACTAACATTAAAGAGTTGTTTTGAAGAGAAGAAAAACAGTTTAGTATTGGGCGGAGAAATATTTCATATGAGGTGTTGTGCTTATATACTCAATCTTATTTTTGTGATGGATTGAAAGAAATAAGCCATGATATTTCAGTTATTCGTAATGCAGTGAAGATTTTTAGACCTTTCCTAGAACTGAAAAGGTTCAAGGAGAGTTGCAAGGAAGCAAATATTGAGTCTCGAGCGTCGTTGTGTTTGTATGTCACAACTAGATGGAATTCCACATACTTGATGTTAAAAGTTGCTTTGAAGATTCAAAAAGCATTTGTTGTTTTGGAAAGTGATAAAAACTATTTTAATGAAGACAGATCCGATGGAAGAAATATAAATGGACCACCAACACATGTCGATTTGGATCAAGTAGAAGTTTTAGTAGGTTCTTGGTGACTTTCTATAAAATGAATTTAAGATTCAGTGGTTCGAAGTATGTAACTTCTAACTCTTTCTTTCAAGAAACATGTGAAATTCATAAAGAGTTGAATGAATTAACTAAAGATACACTTTGATGGGATCCATGGCAATTAGTATGTGGAAAAAATATGATAAGTATTGGGACAATGTTGAAAAGTTTAATCAGTTTTTGTTCATTGCAACAGTTTTTGACCCAAGATGCAAGTTGGAAATTCCTAAAGTCAGATTTGAACTTATTTATGATGTAGAAATTGCAAAAATGTTGTTAAAAAGAGTTGAAGAGACACTCCACGAGTGGTATGCATTCTATGAAGAAATGACAAACTCAGTTACTCCACCATCAGCTTCATCAAAGAAAACCACCAAAAGTAGTAGCTTAAGTCAATCACAACCTGCTTTAGGTCTTTCTAAATCCATTCCTTCTATTTTTAAAGTTAGACTTGTGCAAAACATGCAATTGAAAAGAATGATTTGATTGATTATTTGTCTGGCCGTTGTGAAGATTTGACCAATCCCAATTTTAACATATTACTTTGGTGTAAATGGAATGTGCACAAGTACAAAATTGTCTCCCAAATTGCTAAAGATGTATTAGCAATTCAAATTTCCATTGTCACTTTGGAGTGAATATTTTCCCCGAGTGGTCGGATTCTTGATTCCTACACGTGTTCATCGGGTGCAAAGATGATTGATGCCTAAATATGCACAAAGAATTGGTTGCATAACAATAATGAACATATAGTGCTTCGTCAATATTTAAATGAGACAGAGGTATTGGATGACTTGAAAAAGTTGTAGAAGGTGACATTATTTTCTATTATCAATTTTGATATTTCTAATGTATATTATTTTTTAATTGCTTGTCAATATCATTAATAAGGATTGATGAATATTTTGATAATTGCATGTTATACAGAGGGTGAATTATGCGTTACAGTGGAGATATTGATCCAATTATTATCAAATGAGATGCTAGAGCACAATTTTTACGAAGGCTAAAGGGGTGTTGTTGCTTCTATATTGTTGCTTGTAAAAGTTTGAGTTGAGAAAGCTATTGGCTTGTTGCTAAATGCTAACTTGTTACAACTTTTTGTCTTTTTGTATGTATTTCAAATTTCAGACAAATATAAATTTAAGTTAACACTTAACATAGTAGTTCTCGTTTAAATTTAAATGTTACTTGTTTTAATATATCACTATAATGTCGATAGGTCGAACCAAATCGTAAATAATGGTTTGCTTTGAAAAAATAATTGTTTGGCTTGGTTTGGATAAATTCCAAAATGTATTAAATGGTTTGAGTTGACAATATGGCACAAACTGTCCAAACCAAACCACGTTCACCCCTATGTTGGATGTGACGATTAAAACACTTGATGAGGTAAGACACATTCTAAATTTGAAAAGAAATCTTATCTCGTTGAGTACTCTTGATTGAAAATTATATAAGTTCACCGGTGAATGCAGAACTCAGAAAGTTTGTAAAGATACTCGTGTTGTGTTGGAGGGGTATCAAAGATCCCAGTTATATCTCTTGCAAGATTGGGTGGAATCTTTGAAGATCAATCAACATGGGTTTGTTACTTTGGTGGATACTTAGTTTACTACAGTACCGTTAGAATTTGATTTGAGGTTCATGTTAAAGAATACAGCTTAATTGAGTTCAGTAGTTATTGATAATGTCACTTTGTCGTCCCCGCTGCCAGCGGTGCCATCATATTAAGTAAGTGTGGCTGAAGGTGTTTAGTCTAGTGAAGAACCTTCTACAGAAGTATTTTGCGGTATTAATTTTGTTTTAGGGTGTGTTTCGGACATGTATGAAGGTGTTGAGTCTAGTGAAGAACCTTCTACAGAAGTATTTTGCAGTATTGATTTTGTTTTAAGGTGTGTTTTGGCCGTGTATGATAACTTTAGAATTATTTGTGATTTTTTTGATCGTGGTGATAATTTTAGCAAATTTTGGTGCTTGAGGTAATTCTGTTGAACGGTGCTTAGATTCAATTGATTGAGTTGTCCAGTTGAATTTGTAGAAGAGAATGAGAATTTTGTTGGACAGTTTTTTGGAATGAAGAGCCATTAGTTTATTCTTTTTAGTGGAATTGTCTTCAGATGGAGAATTTTTTAAGCTTCGTTCATTGCATTGAAATTTGTGTCAAGATAGAGATTTGTTGAATATGTGATCCAAATCTCAGTATTGGTTTTTTTTTTTTCAGTTGAAAAATTAGTTAAAGAGGGATTAAAGTTGGCAATTGGAAATTTGGAGCAGCAGCCGGGTGGTTGGTGCCAGGTGCCAAGAGACGGATTTTGGGATCCAAACTTAGCACTTGAACGCTATTGGCAGCACCGGGAGACACGTTTGCTTGGTGTCAATTACCGCTCGAACGCTGCTCGCCTGGCACGAGGCTGCCACTCTCTATTTGGAAAAGTTTTGTTTCCATTTTTCTAGCTCTTTTTTATCCTCTTTCCATCTAAAACATATTTTTTTTAATCCTATATATACTTCACGAAATTCTTGAGTTTCATTTAATTTTGTATGATTCTTAGATTAAGTTAGAAATATTGTAAACACAAGTATTTTTCGCCATATTAATAATTTTTCTAGTCATCTACCAATTGTTCTTATGTTCTTCTAGTGTTATGATTGCTACTTTATATTGTGACATAAAACTTCATCCTTAATTTCTAACAAGTGGTATTAGAGCATACATAATTGTTGCTAGTTTGCTAACATGCTTATACACTTCCAGAAATTATCCGAATAGATTGAAAAGAATATTCTTAATCTTAAAAACGGTTTTTGACCTTTAAAAACATTGCCAACCCCTATGACAAATATCGAACCTGATTAGCCAACATTATGAACTTGGGTTTTCTTCCCGTAAGGACTATCCATGGCTGAAGTTGTTGGCGTGCTTACTGATGAGGAATGAGAAATTTCTAAACCTAATCAAACCCGCTTTTGACCAGCTCAGTTAGCTAGGTCATCTCACAGAACAAACAATTTAGCATCTAATGCCGGAACACAAAACATCTAACTCTTCCACAGAATCCAAGAGGATAGGCACTTCAGACCAAATGTGAAGTCCTCAAGTTTTTTTATATCTCCAAATTAAATGGAGAGGCTTCATGTGAAGCTATTTTGAAGGTTAGAATGTCCCAAGGATAGAACTTATATAGAGATGAACTAAGTAAAAGTCCAAAAAAAAATTCTAGAAGGCAGATTATTCGTACAAAATTAGAGATGCTAAAGCAAAATACAAATCCAAGTTCAAAGTCATAAAAATTGAAGATTCGCACGTGATGAGCGTGTTTTACTCGCAAGTGATATACTATTTTAACTTTATTTTTTACTAGATCTTATGAGCATTGAACGTTTTTTATGTGTTTATTTATGTTATTTTATACGTTTGGTGAGATTGTGTTAATAATGAAAGTGGAGAAAACAAATGGATTTGAATCAAAAGAATAGAAAAGGAGCAGAAAAAGAGCGTGTTTTTTTGGGCCCGTTTTGAAGCCCATAGAAACTCTAAATTCGGCAACGTAGGGAGAAGTATAAATACAAGAATGGAGGCACCTTTGAGGAGTTTCGCACATTGAGATACACAAAATACAACTTGAGATTTAGGAGAGGAAATTAAAGGAGAAAAAAAATCAAGAAATCATAAGTTTGAAGCATTGAATGAAAGAAGAAGAAGATCTTGGAGCAAGATTCATCCCTTTTTCTACATTTTTATTCAAATTCCGGTGATATACTTCATTATCATCTCTTATTTTTCTTCATCAATCATGAGTAGTTAAATCATACATTAAGGCGGACAATGTAATCTATTTGAGACAATTTATTTCTTTTATTCAAGATTCTAGTTCTTTGATCATATATGTGCTGATTTTATTCATTTATTTAGCTTTGAATTACTTGATCAACAATTCAATGATGTGAATCTTTTACAAATCGAGGGGTGAGCTTTAGAGTTAGACCACATACTAAAATCCAATAAATTAGTATAAAACAAATAGATACTTATGGCTATTATTGTGGTTGTCATATGGATTCTTATAACAATAATTACATTTAACTAAGATTAATTATATAGAGATATGAAATTGAATTAATTAAATAGGCTTAGTAAGAACTCAAGATGAATAAATTAATACATTAGAAGAATTTGATTGAACACTAAATTATGCCCATGTTTGGCCCTCATTAAATTTTAATTAATTTCTCTCTCTCCTCTTATCAACCATACGTTCTCTTAATAAAATAATGTTGTTGTTTCGCGCGGGTTTCGGTA
>CAIGRO010295907.1:0-18109 GCA_903798355.1 Fraxinus baroniana
AAATGACTTTTCTTTCTGAATTTTAAAGAGAAGTAAAGTGCAGTGGGCAATAATTTCATAACATAAACGTGGGGATTGAATTTCCAACTCCCGTCTCATTTGCTAACTTCGAAATTTCCGACACTTGGGGAGGAGAGTAAATGACTTTTCTTTCTGGCCAAAACTCTATGAGAGCTACTATTCATCCAGAGATTGAACTCGGACTACTTTTCCCTACACATTTATGATGATGTAATTTTGTTCTATTGTTGGCCTAATTGGATAAGGTATTAGGCCTTGTTTGAAAATGATTATTCAAAATTACTTTTTTTTTATACTTATTTTCAATCAAACATTCTAAAATAATAATTATTTTTCACGATTTTTCATAATTTTATCTTACTTTTTAATTATATATTATTCAAAGAATTACTTTAACGCTAGCACTAAACAAGAAGGTAAAATCAACTTACACTAGAAATGAAGGAAATTTAAATTTTTTTAAAAAAAAAAAATTCATTATAGTGAGTCTTATCTATGATAGTGTGGAAAAATCAGTACCCAATATTTTACTAATTTTTATTCTTGCCATTATTGCTTCTTCTTAGCTTACTTAAAAAAAAAAGGGAGGTAAGGATATGTTCATAGAATTTTATTTATTTTTTTAAAATAGATTTTATGAAAAATGAATTTTTTAGAGTATCGTATTTTTGAAAGAATAAAAAGCATAGATTCACGTAAAAATTATTTTATTAAAAAACATGTAATTAAAAGTAAGTTATGAAAAAAAATAAAGTCTAAAGAGCGAAAATGAACAAGATTTATTATTTAAGAATAATTTTTATATACAAATAAGTCTTCGTTTGGACTCTTTTAAAATCAAATTTTGAAGAAAATATATTTTAAAATAGTCATTTTTTAAAGAATGTATGATTTCAAAAGAAAAGAATTTTGAATTTACGTATAATATTATTTTATTAAAAAAGTGCGATTGAAAAGATGATAAATTAAGTTCTAGATCCTACCATTTTTCTGTGCTCTTTGGAGACTTTCCTCATACCTCTATCCAGACAAAGGACTATCTCTAGGGTAGAATGTCATACTTTTGCCTGAGCTTACCAATCAACCAAAAGAAGGTGGGTAGGAGTTCTACTCACTCGAATGGGAAATCCGCTTTCGAGTGTGAAGTTCTTAGAATGGGACCCTCTAATAGTGTCATAGCAGAGACTTGGCCTAGATCAGACTTGCTTTAATTAGAGTGGACATGAGAAGACAAGATAAGAAGAGTGAAAGCGAAGTGACTATTAAATAATGGGACCTCTAATAGTGTCATAGCAGAGACTTGGCTTAGATCGGACTTGCTTTAATCAGAGTGGACATGAGAAGACAAGATAAGAAGAGTAAAAGCGAAGTGACTATTAAATAAAAGATTATTCTATATGTACTTCATCATTTACTACAAGGATGACTACAACGTCAAGTGGCGTTCCCCTATTGGAGGGGTGCCGACACCCTTCATCCTTTACTACAAGGATGACTACACTTGTAGTCATCCTTGTAGTAAAGGATAAAGTAACTCTAGCATTGTCTTTAAATAAATAAGGAGTGGGTGAGTGAATTAAGATTTTAAAAAAAGAAAAAGAAAAGAAAATGGAGCCCAAACAGCGGCATAAATATATCCTCGCTCACTGCTTCCTGTTTCTTTTTCTTTCGGAGCTCATTTTCTATTCGAAGTAACACTTGACTTTTCACCCTTCGCTCTCTGTTTCTTCAGCTCCGATCATACGAAGTCGTCGTGTCCTTCTCCCTTAGAAACCGTGCCTTTTCATCTATCGCTGTACTCTATCTTCTTCACGAATCACGAATCGATTTGTTTGTGATTTGGGGAAGCATGAATTCGAATGATTGAAATTGAAGTTCTCTCTCAACAACTGTTGCGGTTCTGATTTTTTTATGCTGCATTAAATTAGTACGATGCAAACAGGTAAAACGATTTTCAGCATTTCTCACGATTTGCTATGACTGCAATTTTACGTTGATAGATATTTGCACAATGGAAGAATAGAGTTACATAACCAATTGTGCTCTGAATTTCAGGATATGATATCAATCATTTGGTGCGAGAGGCTCAAACTCGGTGGCTAAAGCCTCCTGAAGTGCTTTTTATATTGCAGAATTACGAGGAGCACCAGCTCACACCCCAAATTCCTCAAAAACCATCCAGTAATTTCATTACTTTCACACCTTTTATTTAACTCAGGCTTTTTTACTTTATCTTGATTTTGTTTTTATTTCCTCATTGATTGCTTAAACAGGTGGATCTTTGTATCTATTCAACAAGCGAGTCCAGAAATTTTTCCGTAAAGATGGTCATAGTTGGCGCAAAAGGAAGGATCAGAGAACTATTGCTGAAGCACATGAAAGGCTTAAGGTTATTTATATTGTTCTCATATTGATGTGCATCATGCTTCTTTTGGAATTAGCTGGACAAGATAATTAACTAGTTCAAGGAAAATGCCGTTAGTTCATATTTATGAAAATTTTCTACTCAGCAAGGAGAGAGATAAAACATCTTGCATGTTTCTGGTCCTCTAAGCCATAAATTTTGTAAGCTGTTAATGTTTAGAATTACCGTTAATTGTCAGCATAGCTATGAAAGCCGCATTGGAAGTTTAGATATTATGAGAATGAATAGGAGATGTCATCTCATGTCCTTTGAAAGTTTAAATGCTACTCTAAGGACAGCTATTCGAAATGTCACATGGGGACAAGTATATCACTATATCAGTTTCGTGGAGAATTTTATATATGAGACCTCATTTAAAAGTACTTTGCAGCTTAGATGGAGCATGCTAGTTGATGTATATTCATTGCATGGAATTTTTCTTATGGCTAGGTTGGGAATGCTGAAGCAATAAATTGTTACTATGCGCATGGAGAGCAGAATCCTAACTTTCAGAGACGCAGCTACTGGATGTTGGACCTGTGAGTTTTACATATTTATTTGATATCACCTTTTACACAGTTATCGCTATTTGGCCATAACAGCAATTTAGACTAATGTAACAGTTGTAAGATTTAAAGAAGTTTCCATAATGCCAATATAATTTTTTTGTACTAAAGATGGAAAAGGTTATCCAATGCATGTGCCGCTGTATAGCTTCCTACAATTGACATTCCCTGCTATTTTTAAGATAAAGTAGGCTGTGCAATTGGCTAGACTATTTTCCTTTTTAACTCATAAAATGCTTTCGTTTTGTCTGTTCTTTTTTCTTTTCTTGGGTTAACAGGGCTTATGAGCACATTGTTCTCGTTCACTACAGAGACATTGAGGAGGTGAGCCTTCTTTAACCTAATTGTGGACAAAGCACATCAAGTAATTACATGTTTCTATACTTTTTACCATAACCTCCAACCATCCACATGACACTCACTTTAACATCTCTTGTGCAGTTATTTTCATTTTAATCTTGCTATATCTTCTAATTTCATTTGTATACTTCATAGAACTGAATGGCTGTATCTTAGATCTTGCATTGTCTTGCCTCACAGTCACCAATAGAAATTGGATATTCTGATTAGTTTCCTTCTGATGCATCAGAAATTGCTAATTTTTGCGTTAAACTGTGTACTGCTATGGATACCTGGATTTCTGCCTTGAGTACTGCTGGATTAAGTAGGCACAGCTGTACAAAGTCAAATTTTGCATGTTGTGTATGATTCCGCCTAGTTCCTGGTGACATTATTCAGACATGTAAACAATGTTTACACTCCACTCGTGATGGCTATAGTAACTAGTAAACTCATAGATAGACAAACACAAGACCTGCAATAAGACATCCAATTTATTTGTAAATTACAGGGAAGGCAGAATGCTATATTGACATCGCAGTTCTCATCATTATCTTCTTCAATCTCCAGTCCAAGTCCCTACTCTTTTACAACTCAGAAGCAAGGCTCTTTTGTTGTCATTAACGAATCTTATGAACCTAATCAAAATACATCAAGTCCTGGCTCTGGTGAAATAAGTTCTCAAGGAGTCGAGAGTTGTGGAATATATCAGTCGGACATTACAGAGAGGATAGAGGAGATTAATAGCTCATCAGATCATGATTTAGGTCAAGCATTGCAAAGAATCAAGCAGCATTTAAGTTTAAATGATGATGTGGCGGAAGAGATCAATACGTTGTACATTGAGAACAATGATTCAAATTATTTAGGAAACATTCTAGATGATTGCGATTTGTCTACTCAGAGGCCAGATGCTTCTGACAGTCTTCTGTTGCAACCATTTTCAGGTATATCTTAGTTACCTTCTATTTATTTAATTAAAGGGGAGTTCTTGAGACGATTATCAATGACAATGGTGTCAGAAGTGGAAAGAGCTCCTAATGAGGTATGACTTTGCAGGTGACAATGTTGAGCATCATCAATCACTCTCAGGCGTTGAAGTAGACAATTGGAAAGAAATATATGGTAGCTTTAAGAATTTTCCAGATGTCAAATTACAAGCATATGATGCCCACTTGAATGAAAATGTGAGAGTATTCTTGAGTCATCATTTTGTGCTATGCTTGATAATATCCCCCCTACATAATTTTACTTCTAACTGTTTCATCCTTTTTATGCTATTAATTCCGTGTTATGAAAATATGTGAAGGGGCAAAATGTTTCTTTCTTTTCTTGTAGCACGAGAATACCCTCCTTTTTATCATTTTTGATTGCTTAATAATTCAATCTGTTGAAACAGAAATATGATTTATTACAAAAAAATGTTCATTTTGCTTATTCATGTGGTAGGCAATATTAAGCCTCTGTTTGTTTCCCATTCTGAAATTGTAGAATTCATTTTTTCATCACATCATGGGTCCCACCATTTACGTCATTAGTTTGAAAACGTGCAATTGTCATTTTTGTAATTCCTTTTATGCCCACTCTTTTGTCCAATTGTGAGGAGCATAGTTATTAGACTCGACCCGAACATCGATCCAGACAAGGTATTGGGTTTCGGGTTACTGGTCGGACCAGTGGGAGGTTGGACCGGTGGATCATTGCATAAAAATCTATAAAAAAATAATAATTAAAGTATATAAATTTTTTTAGGCAAAATTATATATTTTTTAAAATTATTTTTCACCAATTATTTAGGTTTATAAAATAAAGTTAAATGTTTGACCAAATTTTTTATAAAAATACTTTTTAGAAAACATATAATGATAAATTGGACACATGATTTCTTGCATATAATAAACATTGAAGTACTCTACAGCTCTAATGGTGAGGAAACGATAAAGGTCCAAGGTTCAATTCCTTGGACCCCCAATATTTTAAAATGTAATTTTGAAAACCGATCAACCGGCCGGGTTAACCCGGTCAATTTTGACCGGGTTAACTCGGTCAAAGTCGAGTTTTGACCGAGTCATGTGCATCCATATTAAATTAATCTATCCGGCCCGGACAAGGGCTTGAGTCACCAGTTTTCCGGCCCGACCGCCGGTCTGGGCTAGGTTTTATAACTATGGTGAGGAGAGTAGTGAAAAGTAGCGTTCTTGGAGATAAGGGAAAGGTAGGGAAAGTGAAGAGGAAAACAATAAATTCTACAGTGAAATGTCGTGTAAGTGTCACATAAATGCAATAAAAACATGGGTTTGTGGAAAAGCAACGGTCCGATTTCTTCTACTTAGAAACAAAAAATGGGAAACAAGCAAGCACTAAATTTGATGTTATTCATTGGTCTAGCTTCTAGGGCTGGTTGGATTGAGCAGACAAGTCCACCTGGCATCTTGTCTAATTAAAGAATTCATGAAAGATCAAAAATGAATTTTATAAATGAGACCTGCAGTGTTATACTACACCAAATGGTCGGGGTTATTAACAAACAACATAAAAAAGAATCTTTTGATGTGAAAACTTTTGCATGGAATACATTTTTTGGCATCAAATATTTTCGGTCTAAATGACTGGAAACCTTAATTCCTCTGCTATGATAACATATTCAACTTAACAGGGTGTGCGGCTCAATTCATCACCAAATGAGCCAGCAACGAACCACGAAATTTACAATTGGCCGAACTTTGATGGACAAGATGCCCAAAAGTGTAAGATCTTCTCAAGGAATACTTCAATTAAGAACTTTTTGAGTCCTGTGAGTTTGAAAGGCAATCTGACAACCCTCATAACTTGCCAGATCCCGTGATGATTCCCCAGGAACATGAGTCTATCAGATATCCTGCATACTCTTCCATGATGAATACTTCTGAAACCAATCAGGACTGCTATCAAACCGTATTTGGGCAAGGGCAGACCAGAATTTCTCTTCATGAAAATTTGATTTTGAAGCAGAAGTTCACAATCCGGGAGATATCTCCACAGTGGTGTTATGCCTATGAGGCTGCAAAGGTATACTCTCCATAAAACAAGTTAAAGCTATTTCACAAGTCATGTTCACCTATGTTAAAACTCTTAAGCTAGTGAACATGTACTTGCATAATAGTATTTTCAGCATGTTTTGTAACATAAGATATTTAATCTCAAGTTTTGATTAGAAAAATGCTTGTAAAGGTTTGTCTTAAACTTGTCTATTTGCTGAAGGCCTAATCATTCAATTTATTGGCTGTTCTTTACCAAGATAGATGAATACTAATAATAACGTTGCTGTTCGACTGAGTCAATTATGATCTTTTTACTATTTTTTGGCTCTTGAGTATGATATAGGGTCATAGTTATTAGACCCAATCCGGCAGCTGACCCGGAAAAATCATCAGGTCATCGGGTCGGTGGTTCAACCGGTGGGTCATTGTTAAACCGTATTTTTAATTAAAATATATTTTACAATAAAAAGAAAACATTTTGCTAAATCTAAATATATATATTTTGCTCCCATTATATTACAAAGTTCCCTAGTTTCCAAAATGGTCAAGGAAGTGAATTTTCATGTTGGGAACTCAAGTTCGAATCCTTGCCGTTACAAGTTATAAATAAAATTTTACACTTCACTTTATTAAAAAACCAGTTCAATCATTGAACCGGTTCCGGTTTCCTTTCAAACCCGTCCGAACCGGACGGTTATTGAATGTTCAACCAGTTCTTGACTGGTTCTTTTGTTAATTTGACCAAGTAATGCAACCGGACCGGCCGGTCCGGTTTTTATAACTATGTATAGGGTGATATACTTATAACTTAACGGTTTGTTGTGTGATTTGTATCTTTTTATAACTATGTATAGGGTGATTTACTTATCACTTTAACAGTTTGTTGTGTGATTTGTATCTAAAACAATAGCTCATGCTCCTTAGTATAAATTTTCCTCCAGATAGTTTTATATTCAGTCCATCACAACTCTTTTCCAACTTTAATTCATGGACATGTTTGAAATCCGTAGACCAGTTTCTCACATAGAAGATGGAAAAGTTTATTGATTAACTCGAAGATGGGGGAATTGACTAGAAAAGGAGATCCCTTCCTGTAACCAATATGACATCTACAATAGTTGCAATTCAACTTTGTGTTTGGAGTTTATCGTTTTACCACTGGTATTCAAAGTTAGCATAAAGAATTAAAACTCTCTTTTGCAGGTTATCATCATTGGTACTTTCCACTGCAAACCATCAGAGTCTACATGGGCTTGTATGTTTGGTGACATTGAAGTGCCTGTTCAGATTATTCAAGAAGGTGTCATTTGCTGCCATGCTCCTACTCAGTTGCCCGGAAAAGTCTCGCTTTGCATTACGTCTGGAAATAGAGAGTCCTGTAGTGAAATCTGGGAGTTTGAATACTGTGTTAAACCTAGTGTTTCCACAGGTAATAATATCCTGGAAAAAGAGGCTAGTAAGAGTCCAGAAGAACTCTTGTTGCTCGTGCGATTAGTACAGATGCTTCTGTCCGATCCGCCAGATAGAAATGAAGATGGTTCTGAATCAAGAAGTGATTTGTTGGGCAAATCCAAAATGTCTGAAGACTCATGGAGCCAAATCATTGATGCTATTTTGGTTGGCACTTTAACATCATTAAGCACCATGGAGTGGCTTATGCAAGAACTTTTGAAAGACAAGTTGGAACTGTGGCTTTCTTCTAGATTACAAAAGAATAGCCAGCTGACATGTTCTTCACCTAAAAAAGAACAAGGGGTGATACACATCATTGCTGGATTGGGTTTTGAGTGGGCATTGCAACCGATTCTCAATTCTGGAGTCAGCGTAAATTTCCGTGATATCAATGGTTGGACTGCACTTCATTGGGCTGCACAATTTGGGAGGTATGGCTCTTATTTATCTTAATCTACTTTGGACTTTTCATAACTTGACTTGGTACAACTTTGAGTGCGGAATGTCATTAATTTTTTTGTCCTTTTATGGTACAGTTTGGATGATAAGGATTGAATGTTAGCTCAATGAGCATTATATATGTTTTTGAAACATAATCTGTTGAGATTTAGTACTTAATACTCCTTAAATATATGCTTAGAATAATGTTATTTATCATAAGTAGAGATGCATCACCAGTTAGGTGGCAATGGATCCCTAATTCAGTGTCCAATGGAGTTGTGATGCACTTTAATGCATTGATTGATGAAGCATGAAACCCATTTCCTTCTAACTGGTGATGCATCTATACTAATGATAGATAGTATTACTCATTAATCATATGCTTATCGAAACGAATCTTAATAATACTGAATCCAATAATTACTCTGCGATTAAGGAAACATGAGAGAAGGAAATATTTATGTAAGCAGATACGGTCCAAGAGAGGCCCAACGAAGATCCCGATAGAATGACCATGGTTAACAAAAACGAACCAAAAGAAACTAAAAAATGATATTTTTCTGGTTCAAGGGGAATCTATCTTTAGCGGAGTTTTTTTCCTACTTTTTGCCATTAGACAGAAAGCTAACTTATTTGACAGTTGACACTCGATTACAATGGATGTATGAGAAACTTCTAGAAATCAGCAGATATGTCAATCTACAATATTGTTTTGTATGTTACTTATAGGTGAGGAGACTTGCCCTTAAGCTTCATGAATGCTAGCATAATATTATGATCTGATTCAATCACTCAGTGAAACATCAGAAATGTCCACAGGGCAAAACCTTTTATTTTTTATTTTTATTTTTTTTAAATATTCAAATCTGCTCTATTTGGTGAATAGAAGTCATGAAAAATGATATGGTGCTCTAATATTGCAAATTGGTGCATGGAAGTATAATTTATTTTGAAGTATATATGTTACAGGGAAAAAATGGTTGCAGCCCTTATAGCATCTGGTGCATCAGCTGGAGCAGTTACGGATCCAAATTCACAGGATCCAACTGGTAAAACCCCAGCATCTATTGCTGCTACCAGTGGACACAGGGGACTCGCGGGTTATCTTTCAGAAATGGCACTAACTAGTCATCTTTCATCCCTCACACTGGAAGAAAGTCAGCTATCTAAAGGATCTGCTGCTGTGGAAGCAGAAAGAACGGTAAATAGTATATCAAAGACAAGTTCCTACACGGATGAGGATCAGGATTCTCTTAAGGATACCTTAGCTGCAGTTCGGAATGCAGCTCAGGCTGCTGCACGTATACAATCTGCGTTTCGTGCACATTCATTCCGAAAGAGGCTACAAGCAGAAGCTACAGTTGCTATTGATGGTAAGTACGGTATATTGTCGAATGGCATTCCAGGGATCTCAGCTGCATCAAAATTGGCATTCCGCAATGCACGTGACTACAACTCAGCTGCTTTGTCTATTCAGAAAAAATATCGAAGCTGGAAAGGTCGGAAGGACTTCCTTTCCTTCCGTCAAAAAGTAGTAAAAATACAGGTGTGTCATTTCTTTCAAGGATATTCTAGCATGAAGGTTTTGAGTTTTTTTATCTTTACGAACTTACTGTTAGAACTCAAATTCACAATGATTGTTGAGTAAGCTTCAATTCTTTGGATCAGTCCGTTCAATCCATTGCCACATTTTCCAAAAAGGTCCGATGAAATAAATCTTTTCCAACCACATCGCACTATGTTATTTGAATGTAGTAGAAAACCATTAATGCTTTGACTCGCTGGGAGAGGATAGGCAGTTTTCAACGAAAAAGAAGGGTTTGAAATTTTGTAATGTATAGGATAAGAAAATAATGTCCTTCCTGGGATGGTATGCCTGAAATTGGGCACATAAATTTAAGATGGATAAAAGAAAAAAATGATCACATGGCCAATGTAGGTCTCAAAATTATGAACCTGCTAGATAAACGACAGTGTAACATGAGTCTTCAAGTTCATCAAACCCTGCGTGTAACTCTTACAACTTTCACTGATATAACGGAAAAATCAACTTCAAACTGTGTTTGGATGTACTACCGGACAAGACTAGACAATATAATGACCAGATTTTAGCTTCTTATTCCTTTTTAATACTATCCAGTGCTATCCATTCCTCTATACCAAACATGCTATAAGTTCGCATCACCCAGATGGTGCCATAAATAAGTTCAGTTACGATGAGGCTCTTATTCGGTTCTTGCTGATGCAGGCTCACGTGAGAGGCTATCAGGTTAGGAAGAATTATATGGTTTGCTGGGCAGTTGGTGTACTGGAGAAGGTAGTACTAAGGTGGCGCAGGCGAGGAGTTGGTCTGCGTGGATTTCGGCAGGACTTGGAATCTATTGATGAAAGCGAGGATGAAGACATCCTTAAGGTGTTCCGCAAGCAAAAAGTGGATGCAGCTATTGATGAGTCTGTCTCTAGGGTGCTGTCTATGGTTGAATCTCCAGAGGCTCGTCAGCAATATCATCGTATTCTTGAAAAGTATCGTCAAGCTAAGGTAACTCAAGTTCATTTCTTATTATTGACATTGGATATTATTATTATTAGCCTGGAAGATTAAGAAAGCTCCTTCAGTGCAATGAATTTCATTTTACGTCGTTGATATTCAATAACATGCTTATTATATGCTCCAAGGATATGATTAATTTTTCGTGTACGATTTAAGTTTAGGAGTAAGCATAATGCATTCTTCAAATAAAACAAAGCATTCTTCTTATATATTTCTTCCTTTCATTTATGTTAGGGATTGAGCCCTAATCCCAATTCCGGGGGCAATATTAAGCAAAACAAAATATAAAATATGCAAACTTATAGTGATTCGCCCTCGAGATGTAGGCTCAATTGCTGGAGCAGATTTATACTGTAAAAAATTACGATGGTAATATAATGTCTGAGTGGTCGCTTAAAAAAAATTCTTCATAGAATATTAAGGCAACCTGAAACAAATACGAAATACCATATTCCATGTCGACCTTACCACAAAGGTTCTTCCACAGTCGAGCATGCAAGTGTAAAACATGATTAGGCTCCAAATAGTCAATACTTCATTTTTTTTTTTTTTTTTCTAAATTTGATTGTGACGTCGTTGTGTTGAATAAATGATGTTTGTTCTTGGGCTTCCAAAATGAGCCGAACCTGAACCTGAATGGAACTGTTATTCTTAAGTTAACGGGTATTTGAATCAAGAATCGACAAGATTTGTTCGGTTATCGATTTTAAACCAAGAATCAAATAATTGAATAAGAACTTAATTTTTCTAATTTTTTATATCAAATAAACCAAATTATTTTAATTTTTTCTAAATAAATTTGCCAATTAATTAATTAAGCCCAAAAACATAATTTTCCTATTTCATTTGCCAACTAAGTCAATGTTTGGTATACATTAAAATTTTCATTTTCATTCTTCTACTTATTTTCAACCAAACATTCTTCAACAAAATAATATTTTCATCACATTAATAACTTTTTCTCCTTTATCAACCATACAATTTTCATCAATCTACTATTTCAGAATACATTCTTCCAAAATAATGTGGTCCAAATACATACTAATTATTTTTGCCCAAATGCAGTATATGATTTTTCTAGATTTGAAGACTCGAAGCAAATCAATGAGATGAAATCGTTGATATTTTATTATTTACTTTTTGGTAACTTGTATACATTGGTGAATGGATTTTATTAGACAATTTGTTATTTGTATAATTTTAAATTGGAATATGCTATTTTGTAAGAGCTAAGATTATGTTATTAGATGAATTAATGTAGTGTTGTTGTAAATATTAAAAAATGAGTAATGTTATTCATCCCCAGTGGAATTACAAACACAATTTAGGTGGCTCTAAATGATAGGTTAAATGAAAAGTGAAATTAAATGACTTATTTAATTTCACATATCATTTAATATCACATTAACGTCGCCTAAACTGTGTTTGTAACCCCAGTGGGAATGAATAACATTACTCTTAAAAAATTTAATGGAACTGGGGAACTGAACCGAACTGAATCGAACTCGTTCGGTTCTATAATTAAGTTTGGGCTCGACAGTTTCACTTACTAAATATTCGAAAATTTTGGTTCGATTCAATTTTCCTCATAATCGAACAGGACCATGTCCAGCTCTAATTAAGAGAATCGAATTGAACCATATCCAGTCCTAGTTTGTTCAGCTCTATTATCTGTAAATTAAACATAATAGTCTCCTGTTATGACTTCAGACATACATTGCCATGCACTCGAGGTGTCCTTATTTTGTTTTTATTCGTTTTTTTCATCTGGCGTCGAATTTGTGCTTTATAAATCTGTTTTTGTTGGAAAAACTTTGTCAATCCGGTATTCAATTGCAGGCTGAACTAGAAAATGCGGAGTCTGATGCAACATCTTCGTCTCACCTTGACATTTCCCATATGGAAAATGATTACAGTTACTAGAACTAGTCACAATTTCTGGTAATTTTAAACTTGGGTTGCTTCTGTAATTTTTTTGAATAAGATAGATTTGTATATTATAATTTGCCTTTTTTTTTTTTTTTATTTGAATTTTTTTGTCGGCTGTATTCTGATATTTCATGAACGGGAAATGTTTGCATTAATGAGAAGCAATGGAGGGAAGAAAACAAGCTTAAAGATTGTTACGTGCTTGTTTTTCATATTTTAGGGAAAAATAAATAAATTATAACAATCTAATTGTATTCCACATATCGTGAAAAGACGCATTGTGAGTTTATAAGCACTTTGAGCACCCTCTTCTTATATGTGTATTTAAGAGTGATATTAAAGTAGGCACTCCGATAAACTATCATGTATGTTTGAAAGCATGCAGACAAAGTTCACTTCCGCCTCATCTAAAAATTCAATTCAGAAATGGACTAATGTCCGTATAACCTTTTTAGTTGTGTGTATCGTGTCATCCTTTGTGCAGAAGTCATACCTTCTTGATATGGAGAATAATACGCACATATTGTGAAAAGTTTGTTTTTTCTTCAGAATATAGTGATGTCCCTTCTTATTAAGAATAAAACTAAAGTCCTGATTTCCATTGATTTAAAAAATTGTTTTTGAAATAATTGATTTGAATGTTGTTTAACATATATTTTGTACACCAAATTTGTCAACCTATTTTATATTGACATAGCATGATTGTTACAATTAAATGGGCAATTAGCAGCAAAACGAAGCCAGCACATAATTTATTCTATTTCTATCTCTACCATCCACAATTTACTTCTTTAAATAAAGTTACAATATCATATAACAATATTGCATTTGTCAAAGAGTAATAACCAGAATTTACGCCGTGAGCAAGCAACTAATCAACTACAAGCATATCAAAATGAATCAATGATCTTAAATTTGTCTTTATTCTATCACCTTTTGACATTTTTGGTAATTTAAATAGAAAACAATAACTAAATTATGCATTTTCTTAGCCTCGTATGATTGGTTACTAGCTTTGGTCATTGCTATATATCGAATGGTAGAACTAAAACAAAAATGTCATTTAGTGACCAACGTGAAATAAATATATAAGTTGGGTGACTTCATGTTGAGTTAATCTTGTTGCCGCATCTTCAGAAAAATAAAGTCAGGATAATAAACGCTTCAAATGGTGATTTTTTTCACTTATCTCAAAAGTCAGGGACTGTCGCTGCAATTGTTTTTAAAAGTTCAAAACAGAAAAAGATACGTCGACAGCAGGGTTCGAACCTGCGCGGGCGAAGCCCAACAGATTTCAAGTCTGTCTCCTTAACCACTCGGACATATCGACTTTGTTCATTAATTCACCATTTTATATATATGTATCTTATAATGAAACTGGTAGTTAATTCACAAGTACTATTTCTATGTAACTACAACCAGTGATCAATCTTTAATTAGTTTATCATTATCACTAACAGAGGTGAGATAAAATCTCAGTAAAAATATAACTACGTTTATGAATATTGTACAAAATTTAAAGAACTTCATACACATAGGGAGATACGAAAATTTATACTGAATTTAGGTGTTATAAAATTTTCATGCATAAAAATACTATGTTACAGTCGAAACTTAAAACATACATAAATGACCCCATAATCGATGTTCCAATAAAGTACACACATAATCTCATAAGCACGCATACACTTGTTTATTGTAAAAGTAATAAGAAAATTACTGAAATGTATTTGGGACTTCAACCCTTGACTCACATGCTAATGAATAAATATAAGAATTACTCTAGTAGTTTTTTTTCACTAGCCAATGATAAAATGTCATCTGGATATTACATACACCAAGATGTAAGTACTGATGTACATGTACGGTGTACCAAAACCCTAAAAATAATATATTCGTGTTTGTGTATATTTCAAAGAGAAATGAATATACACGAATACAGAACATATGATACCTGCACAACTATGCTTTGAGAATTTTAATTCAATGCAACTTTGAATTTTAAAAATAATAAAAATTTATCATTATCTCAACCGCAATTCGGTTAACATGACAAGATAATGAATTTAAAATAAAAGAAAACATTATCTCAATAATTCTCTAAAATTTATTAAGATAAAGATAAAATCAAAATATTGTCTCAACCATTTTAAGATTTCAATTTAAGTAAAAGAGATAAAATTAAAACATTATCTCATTTAACATTAAAATTAAATAAAATTTTAATAACTTGGACTTAAACCCAAAAGGAGAAATAAATAAAAGATGTGGACTATCATTTTATCTGATGGACTTTCATGTAAATCGACTATGCTAAAATATTAATCATGTCTATTTTTATAACAAGCCAAAGTTAAAATAATAAAACTAGGCTCACGGGTATGGGTATTACAATAAGGGGTACTTACACAAAAATCCAATATTTTGGGGGCAGTTTTGAAAAAACAAAAACAATTAATTTGGATTAAATGGTAATTAGTTATATTTGAACGTAAAATATATGCTCAAACCTAAAATCGCGACAATCCACAAAATCAACCTCCAAATTGAAAAAATCAAAGGAAAATTGAAAGGAAAAAATGGGAAATCTTCCACAAATACACAAACAAAATTCGTTCATTCTTCAAAACTCTGGAAAACGATCGAGGCTACTTCAACATTGAAAACTCTAGAAAAAAGATCGAAAAAATCTTCCAGTAATACACAAACAAAATTAAAGGGTTTTTTTTTTTAAATGTTTTGGACTCTTTGCTTAATTAGTTCCCCAATTTTGTTATTTTACGATTGTTTAGTATTCTTTTTGCATATATTATAAAAGTAACAATCGTAATTATCAATTTCCAGCTAAATAATCTATCACTTACAAATTATAAAATCATAGTTCATTGTCTATATCATTTTTATTTGAATTTCGTGATTATGTTTAGATTAAACCTTATAATGTAAATAATTAACATTCATGAAATTTCTTTTGATGATTTTGTTATTGTGATTAGAAACATGTTTGAAAATAACATTGTTGAACTTGAGAGGAAATGAATTTGTCAATACATATGAAAAATTAGTTTTGAATCAATTAAAATGACGCATGCAAGGTGTTTGACAAAATGAGAATGTAAAAAGGTAACATTCTGTCAGTTTTCTGAAAAAAAAGTCACAATATCTCATTGGAGTAATTTTTAGATACATACATGTGCATTCTTGAAAATTTGAACATATCAATTTAAACCCTATTTTATGATAATACATATGAAAAAGAAAACTTTGAATCAGTTAGATTGATGCATGCAAGGTGTTTGCTCAAAAAGAATGTGAATTCTTTAACTTTTCTATGAAAAAATGGCATTCACTTTTCGCAAAAAAAGGTCACATTATCTCATTGGAGCAATTAAATAGATTCATGTGTGTACGTTTTTGGAAATTTGAATATACGAATCCAAGTTGTATTTTATGTTAATACATATGAAAAAAAAAAATTAAATACATCACATTGATACATGCAAAGTGTTTGCTAAAGGAGAATATGAAAAAATGCTGTCATTTTTCTTTAAAAAAAAATCACTATCTCATTGGAGCAATTAACTAGATTCATATTGTGTACGTTTTTTGAAAATTTGAGCATACAAATTCAAGCATTGTTTTATGTTAATACATATGAAAAAAAACTTAGAATCAATTAGATTGATGCATGCAATGTGATAAGTGTAGTTTCTATACTTATTCGAGGTCCTAAACGATGATATTTTATTGTTTTTTGGATAAAATACTACCTAACATGTGTTATATTTCATTTTGTAGGTAAAACTCAATGTTTGATAAAGAATTGGAGAAAAGAATGTAAAGATAGTGAAAAATGACTCAATTGTATCGAATACAAAGTTCGAGGACTGAAATACAAATACTCAAAAGTTACGTCGAACCTCACGATGAAGATTTGAGAGTGTTAGGCATCAATTGGATGAGGAAAGAAGCCAAAGGGATGAAATGTAGTCCAACTACTATCACATATTAACTTTCAGTCGAAAAAAGTTATGCTTCGGATTTTCAATCTCAATTTGAGACCCATTTTTCGTATAGGGAATGTTCGAATTGGAAATATTTTATTTCTGGAATATTTTTAGATCTTTCAGTTATCTTTCCAATTCATTTTGAATCTTCTCAATTGGATATTGAGAGAGAAAGTTATAATAAAAATATTAAAAACTGTTCAGCTATCGAAAATTAGGCGAAGCGCGCGCCCCAGACCAAAGTAGCCTCGCTTGAGGCTGCCCAAACCCCCAAGGTGCATGCCCTAAGTTGCACTAGGGGTACGCCTTAAGGCTAAATGGGAAAAAATCTCACTTTCCTTATTTTGTTTTGGTAACAATTAATATAATACTTTTGACATCCTTTAAATACAAAACTCGACCAGAATGTGAGGGAACCTCCTTTTGGCCTACATTTCCTCTTATTATACGTATTTTGGAGGTGAATAACAAGTCTATATATCAATTCAAGGGGAATCATACAAGGATTTTGAATATTCATAGCCCAGTTTCAAGATTTGAGCTAAGAACGTAGATTTCTCCCGCTTCTTCCATCTTTCTTATTTTCGGGTGATGTTTTTCCAATTATTCTTGTGTAATTTAATTATAAGAATGTTAGGCTAAGTCTTTCATTGTATTGGATGAACGATGAACCATATTTTTGTTTATTTTAATTAAAGACAATTAGTTTAATATTTCTTGAGTTTTCTTGATTGGTTTTGCATTCCTAACTATTTGATTGATTGATCACCAATTAGATAGTAAATTACTTATTGTAGTGTATAAGTACTCACAATAAGCCTAGAACGTGGTAAAATCAACACATGGACAATATGTATTATGAATAATATTTATGACATGTGCAATCATGTGTGATAAATCCTTGAATCAATGCATGTCTTTCATATGAATTTGGATAGGAATATGATCGGATCGGATCGGATCATGTTGAACATAAGTTTTAATATATTTTTGAAAATAATATTGAATAATAGTGAATTATCGATTGTCTTGAATGCATGAATTTACCAGATTACGAATTAAGAATTGAATTAAATGGCAATAGGGAATTCACGATTTCAATACAAGCCTTCACATATTAGATAAAAACTTTATTTGCTTTATTAGTTTAGGACTAGTATAAATAATATACGAACCATCGATTTTGATTTCATCACACTTCGAATTTAATAGTAGCTATTAAATTACAAATTAGACCTTATTATAGTGGGAACGATACTTTTAAATCATATATTTTATTACTTGAACAACGATTCGGTATGCTTGCGAGTTTCACGCGAACACAATGTGTTTGCTCAAGGAGAATGTGAAAAAGTGACATTGGTTTTTTTTTTTTTTTT
>CAIGRO010295915.1:0-12672 GCA_903798355.1 Fraxinus baroniana
TACGGAACATAAACAATAGATCTGAATTTTAGTTTGCACTATCTAAATGAAATATCTTTCTGTCCTATTTTATACATGAGAAGCTCTTGGACTAATTTGGGTAGGTGGAAGTATCTGGTTGAAGAAGTTACCTTCCACCTCCATCGCGCCTGAAGCGGTCCTCGCCTCGTCGCTCTGATTGCCATGCAGATCCTGCTCTGTTTTGATATGCATGCACGCAACCTTGCGTCTTTCGGAACTAAGGCTTCGAACTCCATGGACTCTGCAATGAATAAGAAGGCGAAAACATCAGCTTATCACACATCATCAACGTATGCGATGGGAAAGACGGATGCAAACAAATAGCAATCAACATATGTACATCAACTATATAACGACATGAAACTACTACCCAATGCGATGGGAAAAACCGATGCAAACAAATAGCAATCAACATAAAGTTCTAATTGTTGAAAGTAACAAGAAGTTCAGAGGGTTGGTTTATGCTCAGCACCAAAGGAAAGAAATCATACATGATCATTATAAAACAAGTCTAGATACAAAGAGAGGCACAGTTCATAGTGGGAAGATTAGGGAACCTTTGATTTCTTCCTTCAATTCCAACATGTATAAGTCCCACATAATTATATTCCACAGAGATGGTGTTAGTGAAGGGAAAAATCTTTAGGATGAAATAATTTCAATACGAAAGGCTCGTGCTTTAATAGAAGAAAATTATCTAGCACCAACCAATTGTGTGGTTGTGCAACAGAGACACGACACGTCTCTTCCCTGTTAAACATGGAGTTCGTGTTGTTTCTAGAGTATAAGTTGCTCATTCAAACCAATCCGACAGTATTACCTTAACAAGCATAATACAATGATCAACAGGATCAGAAAAATTAATTCGAGCCCACCGACTTCATGATGTTTCCTCAAAACGAATTTGCTGCCTTCAAATGTGCTAAAAAGGTGTTTAGCAATCGTTTCCCAGGATAGAACGAATTTCATCTCCTACGGAAGTAGTACAACAATCTATAGGATGTCCAATGAATTCAAAGAAGTGTATTCACTTCGAGAACAATATCAGAACGAGAGAGAGGAGAATGAGATTCAACGCAGAGAATATTTGCAATGAAAATTGTGTAAATATTTTGGCTATGGGGCTGACAATTTATAGAATTGTTCGTGGCCAAATCCTTCAAGCCCTTTCAGAACAGTCGCCACTGTTCAGACAGGCCCCAATGAACCGAACAAACACAATGGTTCGGTTAAAAATGGGCTGTTAATTTACAACTCTTTTATAATAATCTTTTTATTTAAAGAATTGTCAATACAACTTAAAACCTAGCATTTTTGATTTGTTTGTATTATTATTTTATTGAAAATGTGTAGTTGAAAAATAAGGAAAAAATTTGAATTTGCATAAAATATTATTTTATTGAAAAATGTGTAGTTGAAAAGAAGAGAGAGATAAATGTATTTTGAAAATAATGAGGATCAAACGAGGGTTAAATTAAAAGGCGAGAACGCCCAAATGTACCAAAAAGAGAACATCTCAATAAAATTATTTTCCTTTTGTCTATTAAAACACACTTTTGATTTAAGTAACAACTGAGGATTTGGAACTCATCAATTATAGTAGACTTACATGATACATCATTAAATATGAAGTGAAAATCGTATTTATCAGCAAGTAACATTCTTTTCCCAAAAGTACCATTTGTTGCTACATTGTTGGCGTAGGAAATTCCATTTTGGGATTGAAATTCTCAATTTGCATAGAAATGACAATTGTACCAATGGTTCAAATGGAGCATGAGGATGAATTTTCTAAAGATAATGTAAAAACTGATACCACTTTCTTAATTTAGTTTTACAAAATATTGTCTTACTTCGGCTTGTTATATTTGACTTGTCTTCTTTTTGTTCCATTCAAATGGTTCTTTATGATATTTTTACTAGTTGATGGCAACCTTTGTGCTAGTCCAGTCCACTTGTTTCCAAGTTGTCTATGAGCAACAATTGGTAGTGTCTTCTTCTTTGATCCATCTATTTTTCTACAAATTCACGCATTAAGCATAAATGATATAAGAAAGTATCCTTTGAAATAATTTTGCAAAGCTTAAGTTCGTGGTTAGTTCATGACTAAAGTTGACATGCAAAGCACGTGCATAAATCATGCACATTGCACTTCTCTTATCAAGGTTGAGTTCGTCGAGTCATGTGATACGTGACAAATAACTTTTAAGTGTTCAGATTAAAAGCTGCCCTTGGATCTTGAAGCTCAAATCACAGCCATTGGACACTTAACATGAAAGGCCACTTTTCATTGATTAGGAATCATTGTACATCGATCCACCTTGTGCAGCACTCGGTGGTTGAGGTATAATATTGATAGTGTTAGATTTCTTCTTGGCTGCGTAGATAGTTTGCTCAGGTGTAATGATCATCTGGTCGGATCTTCATATTCTTTGTGAGGGTTTAAGTGATTGACATGATTTGAAGTCTAGTGGTGTAATAATGTAAACTCTCGCGTAAAACCTTGATTTCTGATTTAAGATAATGCAAGGAGCCTAAATCCACCTCCGAGGAGCTTCAACGGGGAAGTAGGTGGTAGCTAGCTGAACCCCAGCCTTTGGCGAATAATTATACCTCTAGACCCGAGACCCGACCCAAACTTTTCAATTCTCGATTCGGGTACCTGTTCGGGTCTTTAATTTATGAAGAACCTCTCGGTTCGGTTCGGTTCGGATATTTTGGACACCCCTAAATGTAATACATGAAAAATGGTGCATTTTGCGTATTTGTCAATCGTTTCTCCAAATTCGTGCTTTAGATTTGTCTCCGAAGTTAGTTGAAGATTTTATATATGTATGATTATGAATAAACTATAACTGAGCATACAAATGCACAGCCAAGATGCGCACATGGAAATAAAAAAATCTTTGAATGCAAGATTTTAGATTTTCTTTTGATTTCACTTGATTTACGCTCTAAAATACATAAAATAAAGCCGCTAATTACTACAAATAGACACACTAAACGATGAACTCTACATAATGCCAAACAATTCACAAAAAATATGGACACACGATTGACCCTCTAATTACCATAAAACACATTCAAAGTAAAACATTGAATACAAAAGATTAACAACTTCCAATATAAAATGACTAATTCAATAGATTTTCCACAAAAAGAAAAAAAAAAAAAAATCTTCTTATCCATTTCCAACTTTAAAATAAGATATGATTATTTTCTGAATCTATTTTCAAAATTTTTACTTGATGAGGTGCAAGAGATGGGGTTGCTGCTAAATTTCCTTAAGCTATTTCGGAGGCTGTGAAAGTGTAATTATACATGTGAAGGTTCTTGATTGCAAAGAGTTGATTGATCCATCCATTTCTCCATTGAGTTCAATGAATAAGGCATTTTCTCCTTAGAGATGTCATATCCATTGCCTGAGCTCCCTACTATTCCAGCCAATGAAGGGCCATTAGTGCAATATGATTTCCATGTATTCTAGCATATGAAGATGGGTTAAGGCATCCTTGGAAGAAGTGATTCATTTGCCAGAGAAAGACTAACAAAATAAGTTTTTTTAAAATTGAAAATGAAATCCTAACCGTGCGTTTGACTGAGAAAAAGCAGTACGAAAGAGAAAACTCCACTGTTGGATTATTAGAAAAAAAAAAAAAAAAATTGTCATAGAACAATGGAAATATATATCATGACATTCTTAATCAAGCTTAAAATTGGTTTATATATAAAAGTTCATAAATATAAAGACAATGGATGACTTTCGCGTGCAATACACGTGCACAATGTGTGAAAATTTCTATCTTAGAGCTCGAAGCTAGCTAACTTGTAGATGTTCATTTTCATATGCATGCTACATATATATGCATAGAGTGTTTGGTGGAGATTAAAAATAGATTTTTAGTAGATTATGATAGAAGTTTTTGAATTGTGTGGTTAAAAAAGTTTTTTATGTACCAAACAAGGCCGCATTATGTATCAAATTTGAAATATGTTCAACCGAAAGTTCTAATTACCGGAAGTAACAAGTTCAGAGGGTTTGATTCGGCTCAGCACCACAGGGAAGAAATCATATAGGATCCCTAAAAAAAAAAAATGTCTAGATACTAAGGAGAGGCACAGTTCATGGTAGGAAGATTAGGAAACTTTTTATTGCTTTCTTCAATTCCAATTGGCATAAGCCCCACGAAATTATATTCTACGGAGTTACTAAATTTTCGAGCTGAGAGACGCATATTCTGGTTAAAATTTGAAGGTGATGGATGAAAAATTATGTTTAGTGCTTCAATAGGCGGTTTAAAGGTTTTGGCTGGATTAAAATGATTTGACGGGTAAATCTTGGATGAAAAACGAGGGATTTGAGAAAAATGATGATTGAAAAAATTAGGTAATTGAATCTTCCATAAAATTAGGGGTGAAAATATAGGGTCATTCGCAGAGACGGTGAAGAACACGAAACCATAGGTTTCAAATTGCTCGGAGATGAACGTAGTTTTCAATTTCTAAAATGAGATTACAAAATAGAGGTGTCAAAATAGATGAGTGAGATTGTACCGACGTGCCATAATCAAATTCATTAAAATTTGATCATCTAAAAATATGTTTGGCGCCCAACTCGCCATTTTTTAATCTTTTTTTTTTTTCAAGAATTTAATGCCTTTTATACCATGTTTTAATTGAAAAATCGAAATTGCGTGAGACATGATTGTGTGAAAAATGTAAAAGAAAATTGATTTTTTGAAAAACAATAATAATAATACTTCAATATAGAGAAAAGGAAAAAAAAAAAAAAAAAAACTAAGGGCATGTTTGATAGCCTATTATTTTCCAGCTTTTTATTTTTTTATTTTTTTTATTTTTGGCAATGAGAACAAATTTTATGGACAATTGTAAACGTACAATTTTCATGAAAAATAAAGTTAAACGAACACAAAAAGATCCAAGATTTCAACATTCTTTAGATGAAAAATTATATCAATCAAATACAATTAATTGATAATTTCTAGGAAATCTAGCCAATTCAATTCCCTGAAATTCATTTTTTTTTCACCCAAATTCGCAATCAAAAGGACCAAATAACCAAGCCTTACGATTAGGCCCAGGTTCATGTGCGTCGAAAATACGTATTTAGGAGGTTTAAGTAACTGAGATTTTAGGGTTAAAATTCACTTGTAATTGTTTCCAAATCAATCTTGGATTTCTCTAAAGCAGTTGATACACTAATCAGAATAGTCCTAATGAAGTATTGTATTCATGCACGAAAAATTTATCAACTTCAATCTCCCTTTCCATGAGTCATATTCCAAACCTTCAACTTTTATTCAAATTTTTATTTTTTTGAGTACCAAACCTTCAATTTTGATTTCTATAAAAAAAATTCCGTTTTCGGGACAAGATTTTATCTGGGTTTTGTTGATGACACAGGAAAAGTGATCTCATAAGCAGCCCGAATCAGGTTTTCTCTTTTTCATTGTCTCATTGAATTGTAGTATCTTGAAGATATATATGATTTTATGTTGAATTATTATCATAACTGTTTTTGACTTTGTTGATTGAATGTGTTATACATGAATGTAATTATGAATTGATTTGTTTAATAGTTGATGTTTTATAATTATTCGAAATTACGTACTTACATTGAGCGTTTTGTGTACCAGGGTTTTCGTTTTTTGAATTTTTTGTGGTTTTACATTTTAATTTACAATGTAAAATTTGTTCATTTTGGAATTGTGATTTCAGGGTTTTTTGATCTGCCATTTTTCTTGCTGTTTCTGGGGAAAAATCTGTCTTCATTACTTTTCTTCTGAAAAAAATAAGGAAGGACAAATTATAAGTACTTGCACCGTATCAGAATGAAATTTCCTGATCATCCACTACTGAATCCCCCGTTTATGGGCTCTAAAGGTGGAGATGGCGGAGGGATTTTCCCTCCACCACCAGTGAACCATCCACGGCCCGACTCATCAATTTCTTCATATGAGCATCCTCCTCCATTCAAGAGACCAAAGATGTCTTCAGATAACATGCCAAATTCTGTGGCTTTTTTAAATCCGAAGTTGAACCCACCAAATCATCCGGGAAGTAAAGGAATAACCCATATATTCTATAAGACGCGAATGTGCATGAAATTCTTGGAAGGCACCTGCTTTAATGGGGAGCGTTGTACATTTGCCCATGGTGTTGAAGATGTACGAGAACCCCCTCCTAATTGGAAAGAACTTGTTCAAAAAAAAGATAAAGGGGTGGGGAACTGGAGCGCTGAGCAGAGAATGGTACATGGAATGAAAATTTGCAGGAAGTTTTACAATGGAGAAGAGTGTCCATATGGAGAGAACTGCAACTTTCTTCATGAATATCCACCGGTAGAGACTGATATTTCGAGGCAGAGGAAGAGTTCTGCAATAACCATCGGAACCACAGGGTTGTTTAATGTGAACAGAAGTGTTTCTCATCAACCCGAGTCTAATAAGCATGTTGAGTCCGTCTTAGATGCTTCCCGGCCGAAGACTGCTTATTGGAAGACAATAATATGCACTAAATGGGCGAGAGGTCAATGCCCATTTGGAGAAAGATGTTGTTACGCTCATGGCCCGTCAGGTATATTCAAAGCCACATAGCAAATTTTTTATTCTATTTCTTGTCTTAATTAATGCTAGATTCGCTTGGTAAGAACAGATAAGATTCCGGGTGATGAAAGCAAGCGTGATTAACAAGTAACTTCTAAAAAAGGCTCAAACATGTTGCAAAATGAATAATATGGAATTAGCGTTTAAGGTTAGCCAAACATTTGGGATTCACAGAGTTGCCGCAGTGCAAGTTTTTAGGTGGGCCTACAAAAAATGTACACACTCTGTTAACTTATCGCCCATATTGCTTCTCTAATTCCGTAACAATTGGCCTTTTCCCATTATTGAAGGATTAGTGGATGAGTTATGTGGGTCTAAGGTGTTTTCAAGATAAAATGTAGATTTTTGTTGTTGTGACCATGTCATGTTGATTTATTGTGATCACGAGTTACTGTTCATTTTCTGTATAGTACTAGTGTCAGTATCGTATATTCATTTAGTTATTGTTCCATTAAACAGCAGTTTCTTAGATAAATTTTCATTTTATCAGTTTCTCAACTCAAGCGCTTACATTTTTGACAGAGTTGCAATGGCCTGGTGCTCATGCAGAGGCAGAACCGAAACTGAATTCTCTTCAGATTCCAGCAAAGCCTCTATCTGCTCCTGTAATTGATTCATCTCCTCCAACTAAGGTGATTGATGTCCCTAAAGAAGAGAACGAAGCAGATGAGAATAACTCAAAAAAGTGGAAGTTAAACAGGAGGGTCAATGGAATTTATGGCGATTGGTTGGATGATCTATCGCCTCCTCGCTGCTAGTGGCCAAGAAGAGAGAGGAGCTTTTACATCATGATTGTGAATTCAGAACATCCCAAACCCAGTAAAGGTGGAAGTTTATGATCTTTAAAGTGTTCATCTCAACTTTTTTCCCCTTAATACAGATTTTTGTATTATTTGTGACATAAGAATTCTTTATCACCCCTTCACCAACTTGACTCAATTTAGTATTTTACAATTACATTTTCTTCGTTAATGATTCAGATCAAGGTAGCTATAGATGATTTTTCCCTTGATGCACAGCAATCAAATGCAATTCTTATCGCATTAATTATTTTCCCGGATAAATGTAATGCATTATGCTTATTGTTATAATATGGCATTTTTTTTTGGTACCTTTGATTTTCGAAGTGGGGGGTAAGGTTTCTAACCACTGGAGCTCAATTTGGACCAAGAAAAACTACTTATCTTGTAATGAAGTTTTCTATCGAGGTTTCATAAAAGGTGTCACATTGGTGTTGCTAGTTTTTCAATGATATGGCTTTGAATGGATAGATGATGGCAGCCAATAGAAAACTGTATGTTGTGTGTGGGTAGTGAAAGTCTTGATGATATGTGATGATCCGGGAGATACGTGGGCCCTATCTTAGCCCTTCTCAATTGGGCTTCTCCCAAGTTCGGCGCACAAGGAGAGGTCGGGGTCCAATAACGGTCGGTCCAATGACTAGTTCTTGCCCAGTAACTCACTCGCATCTTGACCCCTATCGTGCATTTCCCAAGAATGTTAGTTCCACTAAAACACAATTTCCTAGCTTATTACGAATTTAACCTTAACTCAAATATTCAACTCCTAACACAACACAACCACCTTAAAATAACTACGGAAAGAGCTGCAGGAGTTGAGTCATTTCAAGACTCCACCTCCAACATCTATAAATACATAACCTAACATCATATTTTAGATACGTTTTTCATAATATTCTAGCATACATTCTCTTTCACAATTGTTTGACTTAAGTATCGGAGGGGCTACGAGAACACACCTCAACGCCTTTGTTTCAAATATTAAAGATTGGATCGGGCGGAGTTCAATCTTCTAGTTCGAGTTCGTCCAGGTATGAGTTTTTGGTAGCATCATTGGCCCTGTCTGTGGGAAGCGCTACCAAAAGCCATGGTTAATATACGTTTAGGACATCTTCCAGCAAGCTCATCCGCCCTTAACTAGCCCCCTTATTGGAGATCCCCCGGTTCCCCAAAAGGTGTCATCAGGAGAACCCCCACATCCATCAACAGTGATCGCTCTGACAGCGTTCGAGGAACTCCTCCTAACAAGTAGCCGTGTTAACCCAACTGCTGCATTAGAGAAGCACACCCTCAGTACCATTTCCTTGGAGTGGTCTTATAGCTGACGTTCGGACTTAAGCCCCAGCCACAGTGATGCCAGAACCTCGGGTGTACTTCATGCACCCCCGGGTTCAAGATCAATTACTATGGACTTTACCGATCTTGCAAGAATTATTCAGGAGGGAATTACCGTCGGAATGCTTTAGAAGTCCCAAGCAGTAACGGGATTCACCCTTGGCACGCCATTCACCCCCGAAGTTTTGTCATATCCCCTCTCGGACCAATTCAAATATCCTCGGGTGAAACCATCTCAACATGTACATAGACATCATGAATCAGCAGGTTGCGCCCCAATGACGTAATGTGCAAAGCTTTTTCTTAGACACTTACCAACACTGCCAGGGATTGGTTTTCTACATTGGAGCCCAACTCTGTATCTTTCTTTTCAGACTTGGTTGATAGGTTCTCCGCATTCTTCGTAAGTAATAAGCACATCAGGAAGACAGCCGCATCATTCATGCAGATGCGGCAAGGACCTAATGAGACACTTCACAATTTTATGATGAGGTTTAATAAGGAAAGACTTTTGATCCCTGACCTACATATAACTGTTGCAGTCTCTACTCTAACGTATGTTGTAAGATGTGAAACGTTTAAGATATCTTTGTCGAAGACCCCTCCCAAGTCAATTACCGACCTACTTACCAGGGCTGAGAACTACATTAACATGGAAGAAGTTATGTTCCCAAAGAGAGACACCTCGCCATCAAAGAAACCCGACCTCAAGAGGCCCCATGAGTTTAACCAGCGTCTGGATCCTTTTCGAAGCAAGCCAAGGCAAGACCCCCCTCCAACCTCATTTACTCACTCGAACACTACGAGGTCTAACATTTTGATGGAGATTAAAGACCTTAAAGAGCTAAAGTGACCTCCTAAGCTAAGGACTCCTCCCGAAGCTCGTGACACAAGTAAGTACTGCGATTTTCATTGAGATCATGGACACACAACCGAAGGATGCTTCGCCCTGAAGCGGGAAATTGAAGTTCTCAACAGGAGAGGTTTTTTGGGCGCCTACGTCAGTAAAGACAAGCGTAAGCGGAATAACCAAAGTAAGGGTAAGGCTCTGGAGGATAGATGAGACAAGTAACCAACCATAGGAACTATCAATATCATCATTGGAGGAACAGCCTCCGGGAGGGCTCGAGTAATGGACGTAAGCAGTATGCCAGGAAATACCCATTAGTCTCAAGCATGGATCTTAGTAGTGTAGAGGACATCACATTTGGATCAAAAGACTTGGAAGGTGTGTCTTTTCCTCATGACGACTCATTGGTTATATCAGCGATCATGGCTAATTTTGAGGTAAAGAGAATTTTATTAGATAATGGAAGTGCGGCGAATGTGCTATCGCATGAAGCATTCGTTCAGATGGGTATTTCAGTAAAGCAATTCAAGCCAGTCAAAACTCCCTTCTAGGGTTTCGATGGTGGTATCGTCATTCCAAAAGGTATTGTTGGGTTAATTTTCACCTTGGGATCAAAAGAAAAGCAGGTAATACAGATCACCATTTTTCAAGTAGTTCATGCTTCTATGGCCTACAACACCATATTTGGAAGACCTTTATTGAATGGGATTAAGGCCATTGTCTCAATATTCCACCTGGCAGCGAAGTTTCCAATAGATAGTGGGTTGGGGTAGTTCGTGGAAGCCAAACAGTGGCTAGACAATGTTATGTTACCAGCGTTTGGGAGATCATGGCTAACGTCATACAATTGTTGAAGGTCGAGCTCGACCTCGAGCACCGAGGAAGGCTTGTCCTAGTTGAGGAGATGTATAAGGTCGAGCTCGAGCCTGGTAAAAAAGTTACTATTGATCGAGATCTTGATGCGACGACTAAAGACCAACTCGTTAGCTGTTTATCCCGAAATATTGATGTATTTGCTTGAAGTGTGGAAGATATGCCTGGAATAGACCTCGAAGATACAGTACACCAACTCAACATAAACTCGGGTGTGAGACCAGTAAAGTAAAAGATGAGGTAATTTGCACCAGAACGATGAGAAGTCAAACGAGAAGAAATTGCTAAGCTCATCAGTACGAAATTCATTCAGGAAGTCCAATATCCTAATTGGCTTGCCAACGTCGTCCTTGTCAAGAAGGCCGACGGGAAGTGGCGAGTATACATCTATTTTACAGATCTGAACAAAGCATGCCCCAAGGACAGTTATCCCCTATCCCGAATTGATAATCTCGTGGACAACACCTCATGTCATAAATTATACAATTTTTTGGATGCTTTCTCGGGGTATCATCAAATTCTCATGGCAGAGGAGGACCTCATTCATGGCTGATTCAAGCCACTACTGCTACAGGGTCATGCCATTCGGGTTGAAGAATGCAGGAGCTACATATCAAAGACTTGTCAACAAGGTCTTTGCGAACATAATAGGGAAGAACATTGAGGCATAGGTCGACGACGTGGTCGTTAAGAGTAAGCAAGTGGACTGCCATGTCTTGGACTTTGAAGAGGTCTTCGCTATCCTACGAAGGTATAAGATGAAGCTAAACCCTACGAAATGCTCATTTGGAGTGGCCTCCAGCAAATTCTTAGGGTTCATGATCACATATAGAGGAATAGATGCAAACCCCGACAAAATCCAAGCCTTGGTATCTATGGAACCCCCAAAGTGCAAGAAGGACATACAAAAGTTAACAGGTCGAGCTGCGGCCTTGAATAGGTTTGTATCCCGAGCAGCAGACAGGTGCTTCCCATTTTTCAAAGTTCTAAGGGGTAACCGGAGCTTCGATTGGAATGATGAGTGTAATCTAGCCTTTTAGGAGTTGAAGAAAACATTAGTAACACCACTGGTCCTCAACAAGCCAGAACCTGGTGATATATTCCTATTGTACCTAGCCATTTCCGAAAATGCGATTAGTGCAATACTGGTAAAGGAGATCGGGAGAGTTTAGAGACCTATTTACTATGTGAGTAAAGTACTTCTTGATGTGGAAACTCGATAAACATTGGCTGAACAACTTGCACTTGCCTTGGTCATAACAGCCAGAAAATTACGTCAGTATTGTCAATCTCACCCAATTGTTGTTCTTACTGATTAGCCACTTAGAAACATACTTCAAAAATCAGATGTCTCTGGAAGACTACTAAAACGGGCAATTGAACTGGGTGAGTTTGATATAGAATTCAAGCCTCGACCCGCAATTGAGGCAAAGGCCTTAGCTAACTTCATTATAGAATTGACCCTTAGGCCTCGAGGACCACAAGACTATTTTTTTTTGAGTTAAAGGAGGACGGTACCTCTGAGATTTTATTAATTTGCCCTCACTCGTGGTGGAAGAATACCGTGGTTACATTGAAATAAGGAAAGCAAAAATGAGGAAGTATTACTTCCCTTACAATGAAGATAAATGACGAAGATTAAAGTAGTAAACGAGGAAGTACTACTTCCTTTACAATAAGAACAACTGCAAATTTTTAGGCTAAAATAAGAAATGTAAATAAAATCAAAATTAAACTCTGACACTAGGCAATCCATGTCTATCACTTTGTACAAGTGCTCTAATATGTCGTGATAGGTCATGTGGTCCATATATCTGGTATCGTCGATGATCCCAACCTTCCGCAGCAAGAGCATCTACAACCTGATTTCCTTATCTGTAAATGTGAGAAATTTTATCTTTGTCGTAGGAAATGATATCTGTGATATGTCTGAGTGTCCCCTGAATAGCCCATGGTCCNCCAACCTTCCGCAGCAAGAGCATCTACAACCTGATTTCCTTATCTGTAAATGTGAGAAATTTTATCTTTGTCGTAGGAAATGATATCTGTGATATGTCTGAGTGTCCCCTGAATAGCCCATGGTCCTCCTCCTCTAGTGATGCAGTGAATAGCTATTGCAGAATCAGATTCTACCTCAATCGATGAAAACCCAAGACCATGAGCTAGT
>CAIGRO010295932.1:0-11284 GCA_903798355.1 Fraxinus baroniana
CGAGCTTTTTAGAACAGAGCTTTTAAGGAATAATTGGGATTCTTCAAAAAAATACTATTTAAAAAATTATAATATCAAATAATGACAAATAATGGAGAAAAACACACTTTGGCTTCACCTTGAGAAAAACATTGAAGTCATGTGAGGGCACAATTATGCATTTGACTTGTTTGATATTGACGTCATCTTTTTTTTTTTTCATTAGATATTTTCTCTTGCAAGATAGTGAAGTGTCTCTACAATTTTAACGAGTTACCCGCATGTGAGGGCACAATTTTGCATTTGACTTGTTTGGTATTGACGTAGTGAAGTTTCTCTACAATTTTAACGAGTTACCCGCATGTGATGGCACAATTATGCATTTGACTTGTTTGGTATTGACGTCCTCTTCTTTTTCCATTAGATATTTTCTCTTGCGAGATAGCGAAGTGTCTCTGTAATTTTAACGAGTAACCCGCATGTGCGGGCACAATTATTGTAAAGTCCCGAAAATTTTCATATAATAGTATTCTATATGCTATATTTTAGTATTTTGGGAAGTTATGGACTAAAAGTCTAAAATAATAAATTTATTAAATTTAATTTGGGTCAAATATTTAAATATTGATAGGGTAATGATAAATATATAAATATTGGGCTCGTTTAATTAATCATGCATATTAGGTTCGAGAAAAGGTGAATTCGGAAAAACGAAGCCCAAGTTATCGATGTCGAAAAATATCATCTTAAATTGTTAATTAATTAAGTTAATGAGTTAAGAGATGATATGACACGTGTAGTAGCTTATTGATAAATTATTATTTGGTTCTTTTTATCAAATAAGGATTTTGTATTAAAAAAATAAATAAAAAAGAAATGTGAGTAAACCACATGTGAGGAGATTTGAAAATGTGTCAATTAATTCTTTTTTTTTTTTTAAATACTATTTCATTGCCTTGATTTTGGGGAATTGATAGAGATATGTTGTCATGTGTATGTTGATGGGAAATGAAGTAACTTTTCTTTGTGTAGATTACTAGGATTGTGAGTTCTTTTAAGGTAAAACATGGCATCTTACACATTTTAGACCTATCAAAAATTTAATTACCTCTTTCAACCTTAAATACCATGTAAAAGGAATCATTATCTACCCAAAAGAGGAAAAGAAAAGAAAAGAAGAAGAAGAAGAAGAAGAAGACATAGATATGTATTACGGGTAGCAAGTAGAAATTGAAAATTTTGAGAAGGTGAACTTCTTGTTTTTCTCCTAACAATTCTTTTTATCGATGAAGGTAGGATTACGAGATGCAAGTGGTTAGTCCCTTTTAATTTATTTTTTCATGTTGATAAATATTATGCTAATAAAAGTTAGGATATGATATGAAATGTCCATCAGACACCAAAGATATGATATACTACGAGCTCTTACCGGATTTCTAAAAATATGATATGGCGGTATGATATTTTTGACACGTGTTTTAATAATGTTAATCGGGATTGCACCCCTTTTTTTATATTCTACTGAGTATTCACATGTACTCACCATTTTCCTTATTCCAGGCTAGTACAGGTCGTATCAGAGCGTGACAGTTTGGCTGAGTGGTTGTGCCGCGTTTCCTTGGACGAAAATCTAAAAATTTGACACGTAACTTTATTTCTTTTAATTTAATTGAAATGTACGTTTCAATATAATGTTCGGACTAATGTTAAAGTATAATCGTCTACTTTCTAATTAATAAATTAGTATCCCCTTATTTTTAAATGTTTAAGTGCACTTTGATGTTTTGCATTTAGATTTTATAATATTTAATGTGAAAACAAATTATTTTTATTTTATAAGTCTGTTTCGTACTCTAATCATTTCATATTGTTTACTAACATTTTCTTTTCAAAGTACAGGTAATAAATGTCCCATGGCCACAAAATGTGAAGTGTTTGGATTCCTTAATTTAATTCTGCATGTTTTCATTGTGCCAATATTTATGGAACTCAATAAAAATAATTTGGTGTAACAAGTTATTATTTCTTTTTATTTCAGCAATTTTTTAGTTTTATGGATTTTTATTTATAAATTTAAATTATTGAGTAATAAATTTAAAACTATGTTATGACTTATTGGTAGAATTAACATTTATTTATTTATCAAATAAATATAATATGAATGTTTTTTTAAGTATTTATTTGATTATGAGTTTTATCAATTAAAATCTGCCCGTTAAATTTCACTGTTACAATTAATAGTTTTAGTAACGATTTAAATTTTTATAATTTGGATTGTTACAATTATGCATTTGACTTGTTTGGTATTGACATCCTCTTCTTTTTCCATAAGATGTTTTCTCTTGCAAGATAGCGAAGTGTCTCTGTAATTTTAACGAGTAACCCACCTTTTAGTGCTTGTGGGTGTCTTCTGTACACACATCAGAATTCATCCATTTTTCCTTTGTTGACCAGATTGATGTCACTTTTTTTTTTCTTGTTTTTGCATTAGTATTAAAAATATGACCCTCGGTCCGCTACATTTAACACAATTCATTGCCTTCTTTTATGCCATATATTAGACTATACAATTTCCTTTTCTCACATTTGCTAGTGAACATTCTGTAATTTCTGTCACCATAAATGAACAATCAAAAAAGGAGGACAAAAGGACAAAAATGTAAATTGGTGGAAATCGAAAAGATTTAAGCCCCAAGTACAGGGCTTCCACCTGCCAGGGGCTTACAGGGCCCTCACTGTGCTGGGGGCCCCACCTCTGAATAAAAAAAAAAATTGTGGTCCCACCTTCCAATTGTGTCTTGCCTGTGAACCTGTAAAGCCCCCCACCCCTGTACTTCTAGCATGGCTGGTGCACTTGGCCAGGGTGAAGAACAGGTTTAAAAACATGGCCAAGCAGCATCATTGAAAAAAAATAAAAAAAAATATGAAGCGTTCACACGTAGGCAGTCCCACTTGATTTGGTGTGAAAATATATTATGGGGACAAACATGGGGATCATGAGCATAATTTTCTTTTTAAGATTAATCCCGTTTGGCCCATCAAAATTGTAATTCATTTTCATCTCTCTTCTTATCAATCACATATTCTCCAATAAAATAATATTATACATAAACTCAAAATTTTTCTTCTTCTTTAATCAAACATTCTTTAAAAAAATATTATTTCAAAATTTATAATCTCGGATAATTACAAATAATGGGCCTAACCAGGGCTAAGCAATAATGAACAGACTTTGACTTCACCTTAAGAAAAACATACAAGTCATGTGAGGGCACAATTATGCATTTGATTTGTTTGGTATTGACGTTCTTTTCTTTTCCCATTACATAGTTTCTCTTAAAAGATGATGAAGTGTCTTTGCAATTTTGACGAGTAATCTGTCTTTTAGTGCTTGTTTGGTAATTTTTTTAATTGCTTATAATTTGTAACATATGAATCTTACGGAATGTGTAAATATTAACTAAGTAATTAATAAGTTGTGGGTCTTACTAAATGAGTGGATAAAAAGTATATTTGATTACCTTAAATTATAATTTAAGCTTCGATAAACATGCCCTTATAGTAAGGTATTATGATGAGAGTGATTTTCGTGAAACATTCTTTCATTACAAATATTGTTAAACCCTAAAATTGAAATTAACAAATTTATTTTACCCTAAGCCAAGAATTTTTCTCCCTAAACTCAATGAAATTACGAGTTGGGACAGAAATTGTGTAAATTCAATTTGTTTTCATTCTATCTCTTTCTTTGCTTAAATTCATGATTATTTATAGATATTTGATGAAGTTGATGGTCATTTAGCCATTTTATCTATGGATAATTCTTCTTCACCATAATGATTTATCTAATCTTTTACTGAATCGCCACATGGCGGCCCCCTATGGCCGCCATGTGGCGATTCGGTAAAAGATTAGGTAAACTATTATGTTGCCATAGCAAGATCCTTTATCTATAGTGAGTTAGTGACACATTGCGGTCATTAATTAATGAATTTCCAATTGAATCTGTTACATTTTCATGTTTTATTCACTATGCCACGTATACTTCACTATTGATTGTAATGTTATTTTGAAATTTTTTAGCATTCTTATTTACACCTCTTTCAATAACGATTTTGCTAATGTGGTATAGTTCGTTGGAACAAATTAATAGAAGTATTTTTTTTTATCATTCAAAATTTTTTATTTGGGTGCCTTGTGCAATTTGTATTCGCACGCCTTGCGGGTATCGAGTTTAACGAGTTATTTTTTGTAGCCTTTATATAAGTTGATGAAATATGTGGTAGAAAACTTATAAAAAGTTTTGAGTCCCATTAAATCTATGATTATAATTAATTATTAATTTTTATCATCTTCCTTAGCTAATTATTCTTGCATTGAACAATTATGGTTCTCTGTGACCAACGACACTACAAAATAAATAAATAAATATATTTATTTATTTTCCTAACATCGGTCTAATCCTCTTACCTCTTGCCTCATTGGATAATTAATATCATTAAATTATTTATGTGCTTAGGTGTATGCCAAAAATTTATAGCATGGGTTCCCTAATTATGTTCTTTACTAATTTATTAATTTTCAATTAATTCTTGATATGGTTTGTGGTTTATTTTCATTGATTATGTTATTGAATTATTGATAAGTCTTGACAATTGACAAATACGAAGTACTTCCAAATTCAACGGAAGAGGAGAATCAGAAGATGCTAGAAAAAGAGAGACAAACTCGTTGATGATAAGTGGTGGATGATGTGGATGCTTGACTTTTCATTGGAATCGAATTTGCAAAATGTTTTAGAGAGAAGAGGAGGTGGGTAGGGTTTCAAGGATTTGAAATTGGAATGGAAAGGATTACAGTGTCCATTCCTTTTTCATTTTTTTTAATTAAAAAAATCAATTTTTTTGGGGGACCACTGACAACCTTGCCCATGGGCAACTGCCCGAGAAACAAACGGAAAAGAAACATACCAACACAGCAACACTCAGCAGCCATTACGGCGCCCACAATCTCCAAATTTTCACGTGGTTAAAAAAAGAAAAGTTTTTGATGTTTTGAAAAAAATTATTTTATTTAATAACGTAAAATTAAAATGAGTAGAATGATGAGAATGAAAATTTTAACGTGGCTTAAACAAATCTATATAACTGTAATCATAAGGTAGGCACTAGGCAGCCATTATGGCGCTCACCATCTCCAAACGCCTCCACTTAGCAGCGGCGATCATACTAACATATGCCGTATGTGTACTCTCACTAAAGGGTTGCCCCAATTGCGGCTCCACCCCAGTTCCCTATCCTCTTAGCACCGCTCCAGACTGTGGTGACCAATCGTATAAAATCCGGTGCAACGCCACCTCCCTTTTCTTCGACACCCTCAATAACACTTACCCAATCACTTCCATTTCCCCCTCCAATCAACGCCTCACCATTGAACCCTCACCTTTCCTCCCCAACACCTGCATCACAACCTCCCACGGCTTCCAACTCAACTCCTCTTCCCCCTTCAACATCAGCAGCAGTAACACCGTCTTCTACCTCAACTGCTCCACCATCACCTTGATGTACACCTTCTGCACCTCCAACAGCCTCTGTCACGTGTACATCAACGGCACGTCCGGGAGTGGCTGCGTGGATACGCAGACATGTTGTGCGTTGCAGGCGGGGGACTCGGTGACTAGGTACAAGTTAGGGTTTAATGGGGATGTTTGCTCGGCGTACCGGAGCTTTGTGAATTTGGATGACAGTTTACCGGTGAGTAGATGGCCGGCGCCTGGAGTGGAGTTGGAGTGGCTTTTGCCCAGAGAGCCCACTTGTGGGGAACTAGGCGATTGCGATTCGGGATCCACTTGTAGTCCCGATCCAAACTCGAATGGTGCGATCAAAAGATGCTTTTGCAACTCCGGGTTGCAATGGGACTCCGTTGTTGGACAGTGTATTAAAGGTGAGTTCTCTCAACTTTGCCATTCATTTGCTTTGCTTTTCTAGTTTCTAGTTAACATAAATTGAAGTACAAGTTACGAGGGGACTTGTACTAACCTCCTGTAAAATAAACTTAAGATGAGTCATAAAATCATTACATATAAAACTAGATTTCTTGCATGCTGCGTTGCATTTCACTATATATTTCCGAATTTTTCCATTGTTTACAGTAACAAACTAAGCTTTATTTGTACTAAATTTGGAGTTGGCTGCACAAATCCTTGTTTGTACAGAATTTTTCTTGGGATTTTTTTTTTTTTTTTTCACTCTAGTTTTGCAAATGTCTTCTGATTAACTCGGTTAAATCTAATATGCAGTGTATCAAGGTCCAGATGGCCGTCGAATTGCCCTTATAACAGGTAACTTGTCAATCATATTCTTAGATGGCTATGATTTTTTTTTATTGACTATAATGGTCCGTTTGATTGATAAGGTGGAAAGAAAATGTTTTTCAGGGAAAAGATTTTCCTAGAAATTATTTTACTGGGAATTGAAATTAAGTGTGTTTGATTGGTATAATTTTTCACCCGGAAAGTTTTTAAATTTCGTGTTCGTTTGACTTTATTTTACATGGAAATTGTCCACTAAAGTGATAATTTTTTCCACAATTGGTTATAAAACTTGTTTCCATTGTAAATAAAAAAAAAAATTTGCAGCAACCGGCTAGAAAATATTTTCCCACAAAAAAAATGGGAAAATATTTTCAAGCAAAACCAGGAAAAATGGTGACGTGGCGGGTGGGGAGGGAAGATTTAGGCTATCAAACAGCGCAAAAGATGGAAAATGGAAAAAAAAATCTAGTTCCATGGAAAATCTTGTATATCAAACAGGGCCTAAATAAGATTGAATAATGCTATGTGTACACTCAATGATATACACAATAGCTTACTCCCTCCTCACATGGAGGGGCTCAACACACACATAGCATCACCCAATGAGATTTGTTATAAGGCTGAAGACCTTAATTGGTGGTCTTATAATGTTATTCTGATCTTGCCATGACTCTTGCATAGTAAAGAGAAGGAGTACATTTGAATAAGTAAAATTGAATAAAACTAAAATGCTGTAAAAATGATGAAAATACCCTTAAACCGAATCAAAACTGAAAAATGATAAAATAGATCTCTAAACGACGGAATTTGACTCCAACAGTTGGACAACGTCAAAACAAAATATGTGCAGAATTGAAAAACGCTTCGTAATTGTAGTCACGGACGAAAATCCTACATTCAAGTTGAAAGTTATGTATATTTTAATAGATCCTCTTGATTTTCTTTTTTAATTTCTAACTGTCCGGCATTATGATTTGATGTATCTCAAGTACTTGGACTTTTATAATCTGCTAGAAATCTTCGTCTTTCTTTTCCTCATCCAACTAAACCCAGATTATTGTCTTCCATGACCATCAAATCTAGAATGGCCATTTAATATTTTGGGTTATTGTTTTATTAAATTAATTGAAATCATACACTTAATTATGGTAATTGTTGAAAAGGGTCCCTAACCTATAGATTGTTGTGCAAATGGTCGCTATCCTTTAAATCTTGGTGCAACAATCCTTAGCCTTCAACTTAATGGTCGAATTGGTCATTTTGGATTGTTTCCATCCAGTTGACCATTAAAATGGTCAAAATTTTCCATAAAAGACTAAAATGCCCTTATTTTTAGTTAATAAATAAATAATATACCTAAACAAAAATAAAAGACAACTCATCCTACCAACCAATCTCTCATAATAGTACTTTTAATACAATTTACTACTTCGAAAATTGTGTCATATAAGCAAAATAAAGGTACTTAAAAACATTCATTTCTAATGCAAACTAATAGGGACTCTTATCACGCATTAGACAAAAAACTAGATATCAATTTTTTCAATCCACATGACAGAGAAATTTTATTGAGCAGGCACTCAAGTTCAAAATTGATTTCCAAATACATTCTATGGATTTCTATCTTTGTACCTTATATTTTCTTAAAATAACAACAAAATCACATTTAAATTTGCATATTAAATAAAGATTTTACCGAGTTGGCATGTATAATTGAACTTCTGAATTTAGTTGAAGCTCTAAAAAATATCTTTCTCTGAAGCATCATGGAGTCCCTTTCAACTTGCATTGAAGAGAATTTTTAAACTACATTCTATTTTGCTTGAATGTCATCATTTTTTTATGTAATCTATGATTGTAGTGATGATGCTCTTATGTGAGACTGATTGGTAGGATAAATTGATTTTTCTTTTGTTTCTTATATTTTTTAATTTTCAGTTTTACATGTTTTATTTTATTTATTTAATTAAAATAGGCATTTTAGCCAAAGTTTCACATTTTAATGGTCAATTGAATGGAAATTGACGACAAAGACCAATCGTGTCTATTATGTGAAAGGTTAGCATCACACGTCTGTACCAAGCTTTGAAGGTTCGGGTCCGTTAGAATAGCAACCCTATACGTTAGCGACGATATGCGTTTTCCCTTAATTGTAGCAAGGCAATAATTTAACAAGATTGCTAGACAACTTTCAAGCACTAATTGATTGTTGTGAGTGATGCAGGTTTAACTACAGGCCTTAGTGTAGCACTCTTAGCAGCACTGATTGGATTTTTATTCTACATGCGGCACCAGCTCAACAAGAAAGAGCAAGAACGACTTACTCGAGAACGTGAAGAAATCCTTAATGCGGGTGGTGGCAAATCAGCAAAACTTTTCACTGGCAAAGAGATTAAGAAGGCAACAAATCAATTCTCTAAAGACCATCTTCTAGGCGTTGGTGGTTTTGGTGAAGTCTACAAAGGAATTCTTGAAGATGGAACAATTGTGGCAGTCAAATGTGCAAAACTGGGTAACACCAAAGGTATTGAACAAGTTCTAAACGAGGTCCGAATACTTTGTCAAGTTAACCACAAGAGCCTTGTCGGTCTCCTTGGTTGTTGCGTTGAGCTTGAACAACCATTACTGGTTTATGAGTACGTTCAGAATGGAGCTCTGATCGATCATTTAAGAGGTGAAAAGCAGGGATTTCTCTCTTGGCTTCGCCGACTCAGCGTTGCCCATGAAACTGCTGAGGGACTAGCTTATCTTCATTTCGCTGCAGTTCCCCGAATCTATCACCGGGATGTGAAATCCAGCAACATTTTGCTTGACTCAAAGCTGGATGCAAAGGTTTCGGATTTCGGATTATCGATTGGTCCACGCAGACTTGAGTCACATATCGACCTGTGCTCAGGGTACAATTGGATACCTTGATCCCGAGTACTTTAGAAATTTCCAGTTGACAGATAAGAGCGACGTCTATAGCTTTGGGGTAGTTTTATTGGAGCTATTGACATCTCAGAAAGTTGTTGATGTCAATAGAGAGGAGGATGACGTGAGCTTGGTCGCTTATGTGCAGAGATTGGTGGAGGAGGGAAGGATAATGGACGTGGTTGATCCAATGTTGACTAGGGAAGGAGTTAACAACATGGGGTTTCAGAGCATGAAGGCTTTGGGGTTTCTAGCTATACGATGCTTGAACGAACATAGACAAAACAGGCCTTCTATGAAGGAGGTTGCTGAGGAGATTGAATACATTATCAGTATTGCAGCAGCTGATGTCACTGAGTAGTTATCTATCATAGATCTCAAACTATAGACTATAGTTAATCCTGCTAGGCTAGCTACAATAAGATTAATTTAATTGAGTTACTGGACACTTTGTTTGATCCAATCGACTAAGAGCTTCATACTCGATTGTGCTTTATTTCGATCAAGAATAATATAGAACTGTTTTTAGGATACTCTAAGTTGTAGAATTGTGGTAGTTTAGTTCAAGATTGTAAATTTCATTGAAATTACAAATAAAATTCAACAACATAATAAATTAATTATTCACAATTATATTTCTTTTAATATCGTAAATCAGAATTTTAATTATATCATATGTAGATATTCAATTATTACTTTTGACAGAGATCGAATCAGCAGTTTTCTTCACCGTAACTTTTCTTTGACGACTGTACTTAAAAAAAGTTAAATCTTAAAACACAAAAGGAAGTAATATGTTAGTTTGAGGGTGTGATGAATTCACCCATTCTCTAATCGAGATAGGCCGAAGGGCTTTGGTATCTAGAAGAATGTGTTTTGACTGTAGCAAAAATGTGTTACCCTGATAACATACATTCCCGCGGACTATAGACTGAAGCATGCACCTGTACTGTAGGGACTTATTCAGTCGAACCATGTTGTGTGTACATAAAATATTGACAAAATGCTAGGTGGTTGCCCCCTATTGGGGGCATGGGGCCCGTCCCTGAGCCCCCCAATAGGGACCCACCACCTAGCATTTTGTCAACCTCTTTGTCAACATTTTATGTACAAATGGCTTTTCCCTATTTAGTTTAATGGACTCACGAAACATTATGAGCAAGGTGGACTTATGATCCTCTCATCTAGTGGTGTTAATGAGTCAAGCCTTAGCCCATCGCATGAGCTACACATGCAGCTCATTTTAGAATTTTGTGGCTTGACCTGCCCAACCAAGTTATTTTTATTTTAAATTAAATTAAAATTTTAGCTTTTTCACCTCACGAGCTAGTCATGAGAGCTGCACGCAACTGACGCAAGTGAAAATGCTAGCTAACTCGCTCCATTTGACATCTTTGCAATTGTCTATAATATAAGTTGTCCATCTCATTACCGTCGCCTCGCTTCAAATCCACAGACCAAACATATCTTAAAAAATCAAATAGACACTAAGCGGGTGTTTGACACTCATTTTTGGAGATATTGTTTTTTAAATAGTGATTGATGAAAGAATGTGTAGTTAAAAAGTAATGAGAATTTTTGGGTTTATGTGTAATATTATTTTATTGATAGAATATGTGGTTAAAATGAAGAATGAAAATGAAAATGAAAAAAAAATGGGCGTCAAAGGATAAATCAAAAGATTTTCAGAAGACAAAATACATTTGAAATAATCAAAATAAATTGTTACTTCAAGCTAACAAGGACCACTTTCAGCGTAGTCAACCTTTAAATCACTCCAACATACTCATACAACTCTTGTATCTACAACTGCTTATAATGATCTCATACACGAAAAGATCAAGGAGAAAATTGAACAGGTTTTTTGAAATAAATTCTATAGCTAAAAAAGGGGGGGGAGAGAGAGAGAGAGAGAGAGAGAGAGTTATAGTCAGAGCGAAATAATATAACTTTCAATGAAGACATATTTTTTGTAGAAGGCGATGGATGGATCTGGGTCCTGGGAGTGGTGTTGGTAGCTTAGGCGAGTGAAGTTGATGGTAGATTTGTGGACATGAAAATTTAGGGGAAAATGTGGGG
>CAIGRO010295939.1:0-10338 GCA_903798355.1 Fraxinus baroniana
GAAGTTTGTTCCATCTCACCCAAAGGAATTGATAATCGGCGATCCATCAAAAGGTATCACTACTAGAACCTCTCTTAGAAATCATCTTGGTAGTTGTGCATTCATTTCACAAATTGAACTGAAAAACTTCAAAGAGGTCGAGTTTGATGAATTTTTTCTTCTAGCTATGAAAGAAGAATTAAATCAATTTGATCGGAACCGAATTTGGGATTTAGATACTAGACCAAATGATCAAACCATCATCGGTTCTAAATGGGTCTTTAGGAATAAATGTGATGAAAACAGAATGATTGTGCATAACAAGGCATCGATTTTGAAGAAACATTTGCACCAGTGGCTATATTAGAATCCATTTGCATGCTTCTTGCATTTGCTTGTAATAAAAAAATTCATTCTTTATCAAATGGGTGTGAAAAGTGTTTTTCTTAACGGCTTTATTCAAGAAGAAGTATTTGTTGAACAACCATCCAATTTTAAAAATCACAAACATTCGGACTATATTTTCAAACTACGAAAAGCTCTCTATAGACTAAAACAAGCTCCTAAGGCTTGGTACGGAAGATTGATCAAATTTTTAATTTCAAATAGTTTTTCAATTGGAGAAGCGGATACCACTCTTTTTGTTAAAACTCAAAAGAACGATATGATTATTATTCAAATTTATGTTGATGATATTATATTTGTTACCATTAATATTTATCTTTGTGAAGAGTTCTCTAAGTACATGAGCATGTAATTTGAAATGAGCATGATGAGAGAACTTAAACTATTTCTAGGTCTCCAAATTAAACAAACTTGTGATAGAATTTTCATCAATCAAAGTAAGTACAAATTAGATATGCTCAAGAGATTTGACATGGATGACTTGAAGCTAATGAACACCCCTATGAGCACATCTATAAAATTTGACAAGGACGATCAAGGTTTGTCCATTGATATAACAAAATATCGAGATATGATTAGATCCATTCTTTACTTAACTGCAAGTAGACTCGATATTATGTTGAGTTTGTGTCTATGTGCTAAATTTCAATAAAATCCTAAAGAAACACATCTTAAGGCCGTGAAACGAATCTTTAAATATCTTAGTGGCACTAGAACTTTAGGGCTTTGGTATCCCAAAGGCACCCACATTGATCTTCTTAGCTAGGATACCGATTGGGCCGGGTGCACAATTCATCGTAAAAGCACTAACAAAACTTGTCAATTTCTAAGCTTTGCACTTGTATCATAGTTTAGTAAGAAACAAAATTCCGATGCATTCTCTATCGTTGAAGCCAAATATATCTCGACCGCTAGTTGTACACAAGTTCTATAGATGAAACAAACTCTAAATGATTATTACCTATCATGTGTGATAACACTAGTGCAATAAACTTGTCTAAAAATCCCATCTTGCACTCTCGAACGAAATACATTGAAATTAGATATCACTTCTTAAGAGATCACACACAAAAGAAAGATATTATGTTAGAATTTATAAATATGAAAAATCAATTGGTTGACATCTTCACTAAACATATATCTCTTGATCGTTTTTCAAATATTAGAAGGGGGTTACGCATTATTGATGAATTTGAAATATGTTATTAAGTACATGCGATTGCATGTTTTCATTAATTTATGTGCACCATATTTGGTATGTTTTTCTTTTTTAAAAAGGTGAACGGATGAGGATACCGGATGTCCGGTTTGACAGAGATTTTTAGTGTACATCGCGGATAAAACCTATGATTTCACGAACCAGACCAAATTTCCTCGTTGTTTCTTCACTTTTCTCTTAATTCTCTCCCTAAAAACACTCTAAATCCTCAACTGCACTCTTCGATTTCCCATCGATCTATTGAAACCCACAACTAATCATCAAATCTCCAAAAATTTCAATTTTTCATACACCAAATCCTATTTCTTTAAAAAAATCTGAACCCGTCCATCTCCAATCATATTCTTACAATGTTGGGGTCTAGAACCATGGGCAAAAGACTCTCCACACCGACGAAGAATTCCACATGGAGACCAAGGTGCCGGCCAACCCATTTGAGAAACCCACCATTTTAATAGGTAAGAATGTTGGTTTTGCCCACTTTACTATTGAAGCACATGCATTTCATGTTGAAGAGTATTTTGAAAACATGGGGTGAGTATCGATAGCTACTGTAGAAGAACATGCATATCCTTGCCTTATAAAAGAATTTCATAAAAATATGGTTATTACTCCTTGTTCGGATGATATTTCATGTTTACTAAAAAATGTTCGTATCACCGTCAAAAAATCTCTCATCCGCGATATTCTTGAGCTTGAGGTGTGTGATATTCAAATTTTTCTTCATAAAACTCATCCTACTTTCGAAGGCTATAACCCTTTCGAGGCATATCATCAAGTTATAGGAAAGGATTTTCAAAACATCATAAAACTTAGTGCAAATCAACTAACACTTCCATGCAAAGTTTTACAAAACATCATTGCACATGTGATTCTTTCTCAAAACGGTCATCGAGACTAGGTAAACTTTATGATCTTTTAATCCTCGATTCCTTTCTTTTTGGGTAAAAACTAGATTTTTCAACTATTACATTAGGTCTCATGAAACTTGCACATTCCACACGTCGTCTTAAAGCTTTACCTTATGGAATGATTCTTACAAAAATTTTAAACGTTTTGACATTACACTACGCAATGAGAATTTGTTAAACTTCGCTCTACCGACACTATCAACATTCAAACCCTTGAACGAATGAAATTAGTAAAAGAACATGGTCAATGGGTGATACACACAAAAGGGTTCAACACCACCTCAGGTCTATCGACTTTATCTTTTGAAGGTGATGACGAATACAATGCTGATGATATACCGCAAGTTTCGTACCCTCCACAATGTTCCTGTCTGTACTGCTCCTTGGTCTTCGTCGGGTGATTTCACATTTGCAGAGGATTACTAAAATCTTTTCATTCTCTTACATCCTCAGTGGATGGACTTGGCAGGATACTTCAGGAGTTACAGGTCTAGAAGGCCGTTGTACGAGCTCAATAGGATGCAATCCAAGCACAACAGCCAGACATGCAAGCTCAGCAAAATACTTTCTACACTCACTTCTATGCACTTTTTCCTCCACTGCTTCCTCCAGAGCCATAGATCTCGATTTTATTGTTATTTTAGATTGTCTTTATATTTTTTTGACTTATCCACAATCTTTATGTTTAGCTTATTTTGAACATCGTTATCTATAGTTATTTTCTTTTATGATCAATGCTATGGTTATTATGAACTATGTTTTGCCTTATGCTTTTTGTTTATGCTAAAAGGGGGAATGCAAAGTGAGATGATTATGCATTATTCGTTTTTACAATAATATGCTTAGAGTATATGTAAAAGGGGGAAATAGGGAAACTCATACTTTGAATGAATGGTTATCAATTTGTAAAAGACAGGGAGAACATGAATTGCATGATAAATTGATATCAATTTGCTCAATCATACTCTACAAATCATCTTATTTGTCGTAATTGAAGGGGGTAGGGGGGGGGGGAATTGTTGACCTATGGTTGATTTCAAGTTTTGATTATAACAAACAAATTATTCTTATCTCTAACATTTATATTTGAGTTTTCATTGTTACATGCTATTAACCTGATGGAAATCAAGCATTCACATATCAAACTTGAAATCGAGCACTTGTGTCAAGACAATCAGAGACAAATCAATCACTTGTGCCAAATTAATCGAAGATATTAGACTTAGATGATTTGAATCCATATGTAATGGTAAAATACTTTAATTCTTAGCAATGAATCACTACAAGCTCGTAAGTTAATTTTTTTATGCACGAGATAAACTTTTCTCAAAAAACCCTCGTATTAAAATTATTTTCAATGTGACAAAAATCTTCACTTGACTTTTAAATTCTTTATCAATGACACTTATTTTGAAAAGTTAAGTAAATATATTCCTAAAGAATTTATACTTGTTAAAATAATCAAGAAGAGAGAAAATCAGAAATTTTTGGTCTGGCAAACGTGTTCCAACAGTCAAAATTCCTACCATTCTGAATTTTGATGTACAACAGCTAGTTTCAATCGTCCGATCTGTAGCAGATATTTGGTAAAGATTTTTCGGTTGGTCAGAAATCTTTGTGTTTTGACTGCTATAAATATCACATCACTTTACATGCAATGTTACATATTCAAAATCATTTAAGTGAGATATTTTTGAACAAAAATTGTATTGATTTCTCATTCCATTTATTATTAAATCATTTTAACTTTGGAAAACTTTTGATCAAATTAACTTTTGAAAATCATTCTATACATAAAAGGTTTTCATAGTTAATACTCGAGTTTCATTCATTGCTATTTATTAAAGTGTTGGCCTATTTCTGTCTTGGTACTTAATTGTGATCATATCATTTATTAAGAGAGAAATTTTAATTTGTATAATCAATTTTCTTTAACCTTGTGGGTCGTGTTGAGGTCATCTAAAACTCAAAGTTGTATAAGGATCGATAATCCTTGTTTGTAAGTCACCGAAAGTTTTGTAAAGGGTTGGATTGTATCACAAGTCAATCAACATAGTGAAATTGGCCTTGCTCGTGCTGGAGAGCTCGGAGGACGTAGATCATTGCGTTTGATCGAACCTCCATAATTATATCATTTGCATTCTTTATCCCTATTTACTTATTACTTTCATATTCGTACTTATAATTTGAATTAATCTATCTAATTATTATGTGTTTGATTTTAGATTGATTTTTCGAAAAAAAGTTTTAAAATTTAATTCACCCCCTTTTGATTAGCTATTCTTGGACTATCTTAAACATGTATTTGGAGGTTAGAGAACCGCTTGATGTATGATATTGTTTTGCATTTATGTCTCAAAAATAGGTCAAAAATTGCCTCAAAATTGGATTCTTAGAAGACTTTGAATTAAATTTGAAAACCGAAAATAGATCCCTGGTTGAAACATGCGCCAGCGCCATCATCACAATTACGGTGCACTGGCTTGGGGTTTAACTCACGGGTTGGTTGAAATAGTGGTTGACTCATGCGTGGGTCGCTTCTGAAAAATTGTCGATAATTTTATCATATTTTTATCTCCCAATATTTGATTGAGATGATTTAAAGTTATTTAGAAAGCTATCTTAAATGGCTACAATTCTTCTTGAGATATTGAATTTTCCAATTCGAACATTTACTGTATTAAAAATAAGTCTCAATATGAGGTTGAAAATCTAGAGAATAACTTTTTCGGTTAGAAATTAATTTCCGAGAATACTTTGACTATATTTCAATCATTTGACTTCGAATTGCATCTAATTTATCCTATGTGATATTCAAGGATTTTTTTTTTTTTTTTTTGTCCAAATCAACCATTAAATATTTGTACTTTGGTCTTCGTACATTGAATTTATTCTTTTTCGACCCTTTTATCCAATTCAACCAATTTGTATTGAGTTCTACATAACAAACAAAATGTACACATAATTAAGTTATAATTCATCCAATTCAACAACAAATACCCTAGTTTAATAATCGAGATAAGTTATAAAATACACTTATTAGTAATAATTGACGAGATTAACATCTCCCCGACATTTATTTGGTATCAAAATACCTAACAATATGCTATCGTCTCTTAGACGATTCGAATTTATTTATAAAACGAACCTCATTTAAAGGTATTTGCATGAAGTGGGTTGTAGCTCCTAGTACGTGGCCTATCTTTTTCATTTTTATAGAATACTAAATTAATTGATTCCTTATCTCAGCTCATTTTAAAACACCAGAATCCGATAGGTTTGATGTTCTTTGATGCCTCATGCAGAAAAATAATAACAATTATTCAAAAGCGGTTTGATTAAGCATTTGTCATTTTCTCTCATAAAATTCGGGGACCAAATCAGTCACTTTTGTGAAGATGGCAGAGTCTGCAGTGACATTTGTTCTTGAGAAACTCACAATCTTATTGGAGGAAAAGGTGAATCTGGTCAAAAATGTCAGGCGGGAAGTTGAATACATCAGAGATGAACTTGAGAGAATGATTGCTTTCATCAGAGTTGCTGATGCTGCTGAAGACGATGATCCAGAGCTCAAAGTCTGGGTTAAGCAAGTTCGAGATGTTGCATATGACACTGAAGACATTATAGATGATTACATGTTGCAATTCCGCCTCAAAAGAGAAGGTTTTCTGAGGAAATTAATTTTCTCCATACGAAATCTGAGAACCCATTATAAAATTGCTTCTGCAATTCAAAATATAAAATCCAGAATTATAGATATTGCTGAGGGACATAGGAGGTATAGTTACAGGTTTAATGTTCCCGGGGAAGGTTTATCATCACGATGCGTGACTAATAGTGGGATTGATCCTCGAGGGGATGCACTTTTATTAGAAGAAACCGAGCTTGTCGGGATTGAAAACCCGAAAAGGCAGATTATACGGTGGCTTGTGGAGGAAGAATCACGGCTTAAGGTGGTTTCAGTGGTGGGAATGGGAGGTTTGGGGAAAACCACTCTGGTTAAGAAGGTGTATGATGATTTTGTTGTGAAGAAACATTTCCAGAACCACGCATGGATTACGGTTTCTCAGTCATTCGAGGTGGAGGAGCTCCTGAAAGACACAATTCAGCAACTGTTTGAACAGATGAAGCGAACTCCTCCTGAAAGTTTAAGCACCATGAATGGTCATAGGCTAAAAGCAACAATCAAAGATTTATTGCGCCGAAGAAGGTACTGTTGAACTGTGTGCTAATTCTCTGCTTAATTGTTTCCACCTAGTCGAGGTGCTTTCGATACTAGAAATCATTGGAAATTTTAAAAATGATTAGTATTCTTTAAGTATATAGAATCATAGTTTGTAGTTGGTGCATTACTGCTCAAACTTTTAAGCCTCAGTGATTTCAGTTTCTTTTTGCTCCTTCAAACTTCTTATTTCTTGCCTAACTTCAGCAATCCAATGAGTGTAATCTAGTGTTCTTAGATGTACTGTTTTATTGTCTTATATATTAACAGGTATGTGCTAGTGTTTGATGATGTTTGGAGTATTTCAGCATGGGAAGCTATCAGACACGCCTTACCTAATAAGAAAAATGGGAGTCGTGTCATCGTAACAACACGGGTCATGGATGTAACTCTTTTTTGTAGCAAACAAACTGATGGCTATGTGTGTGAGTTGAATCCTTTGTCTGAAGAAGAGTCCTGGACTCTATTTTGCCAGAAGACATTCAGGAGGAACCCGTGCCCTACGCACTTGATTGAAATTTGCAAAAACATCTTGAAAAGATGTGGGGGATTGCCGTTAGCCATCGTTGCTATTAGTGGGGTGCTGTCTACAAAAAGGGAGATTAACGTTGATGAATGGAAGATGCTCAATTGTAGCCTTGGCTCCGAACTAGAAGTTAATGATAAACTGGAGTGTGTGAAAATCATTTTGTTACTAAGTTACAATTATCTGCCATATTACCTCAAACCATGTTTTTTATACTTGGGCAATTATCCGGAGGATCACGAGATTGAACACAATACACTAGTTCGACAGTGGATAGGAGAAGGTTTTGTGAAACAAAAAGTGGGAAGATCAGTGGAAGAAGTTGCACAAGGATACCTCAATGAGCTCGTCAACAGAAGCTTGCTTAGCCCGGCAACAACCAATGATGATGGAAGCATCAAGACGAGCCGTATCCATGAATTTTACCGGGAGATTATTCTTTCAAAATCAAGAGATCAGAATTTCATAACAAACAACAATGACCAGAACATGATATGGCTGAGAAGAGTTAGACGTCTATCAGTCCATGGGAGCTTCAGAGATTCAGATGTCAATCGATATGGCGCCCGACTCTGTTCCTTTCTGACTTTTCACGTGGAAGATCCCCAATCCATTTTGAGCATTCTCCAGTTGCTTAAAAGCTGTAGAGTGCTGAAGGTTTTAGATTTGAGGGGTGTTCCTCTGGAGAAATTCCCAAAGGCTGTTCTTGAACTGTTCCATTTAAGGTATCTAAGCTTGAGAGGCGCCATGATAAAAAAAATTCCAAGATCTATTAAGAAACTCGAGAAGTTAGAGATATTGGATCTTAAGGAGACATACATCAATGAGTTACCAATTGAGATTCTAAAACTCCAATATCTTCGGCAGCTTTTAGTATATCGACATGTACCAGGCCCATATCTACCTTATGATTATGTACATGGTTTCAAAGTATTTAAAGGAATGAGCAGCTTGAAATTCTTGCAAAAACTTGGCTTTGTTGATGCATGTTCAGGAAGTGTATCACTTGAAGAAATATCCATGATGACTGAACTAAGGAGAGTTAGTATTACAAACTTGAGAACCGAAGATGGAGCAGCTCTGTGTTTGTGCGTTGAGAAGCTCCAAAAGCTGTGCTCATTAGGTCTAAGATCTATAGAGGGAGATGTCCTTGATCTTAATCACCTGTCTTCTCCTCCTCTTTCCCTTCAACGGCTATATTTGGCAGGGCGTTTGGCAAACTTTCCGAAATGGATACAATCTCTTCCAAGCCTTGTTAAAGTATACCTCAGATGGAGTCAACTTAGAGAAGATCCCCTTGAATATCTCCAAGATATGCCTAATCTAGTCCATATTGAATTTCTCGCAAATTACGTTGGGGAGAAACTGTGTTTCAAGGCTGGAAAGTTTCAGAAGCTGAAATTACTAGGCCTTGACAAATTAGAAACCTTGAGGCAGGTGATCATTGAGGAGGGAGCCATGCCTCATCTGGAGAAGCTTATCATTCAGCGATGTAACTCGTTGGAGGGTGTGCCCGAAGGGATCGAGCATCTCTCTGAGCTAAAAGTACTTGAATTTTTCGACATGCCAGATGAATTTATTGTGCCAATCTCTTCAGATTGCTGGAAAATTGCACATATTCCAGAAGTACATCACACATACTGGAGGAATGGTTGCTGGGAAGTTTATCCATTAGATGAAAAGCAGGCAATTGGGAAATCTGAACAGCCTAGAGCTGCCATTGTTAGAACTCAAGAACAACGGAACTGGCTGTAATGACTATCGGCTGCACCCCATGGAGCTTCACCGGTTAAAGCTTCTCGGTATCTCTTACCCAATTCTGTTTACAAGTCTAAAGCCAAAATGTGCATACTTAAGAATTTCTTATTTTTCTTCAATTATAATGCTCTAATTATAAAGTATAGAATGTGTTTGAGAAAGAAAAAAGCCACACTTTTATTTATTTTCTTGGTATCATATTTATAGTACAAGAGTTCCACACAAGTGAATGTCTCACATTTTGACTATTATTATAGAATGTTATACTGTGAATTGTTAAATTATATGAATTCAATTTTGATAAATATGTGTATAAATGAGAAAAGTAAAATTATTTTCAAAATTCATCGTCCACCGAACTTATCATATATTTTTCACAATTTCTCTTATCAGGTAGAAATTGAGTTTTTGGCCACCTTTTGAGACACATCATTTGATTTTGGAGTCGGATCCATACGATAAAGCTAGTTTGTATGACTCTTTCATAGATCATGCAGTCATTAGTTTTGAAATACATGTTCTTTTTCGATATCATTTTCCATTACTTAGCTAAGTGGGCTTCCTATATATTTTGTACCCATATGTATAGTTCATGTTGTTTTCGTAATAAAGGTTTTAAAGTTCAGCTTGTCTCTACTGCTTGTATTGTTGTCATTATTGTGTTGGAATATATTGCATTTCATCACAGGTTGGTTTGTCCAAATTATAGGGGTAATAACGCTGAAATTTTCTTAACAATAAGTCATAGTAAGTCGCATATTGTAATAGCTTTGATGGTGGTCCAGACTTCTAGTTACTCAGTGCGGGTTGTGTCACTTGTTGTATATACCCTAGATGTAGACACTGGTAATTAAAAGATTTTTTAGTCAATCAAGAATGTTGATGTCTGGAGTTTTTTATAAGTCCATTTTAAATTTTATTGGGTTGGAGGTGATTTGCTTAGTGGTTTGAACGTAATTTCTTTCTTTTTCTATTCAATAACTGCAAGTCATAAACAAACACTGGATCGTGTAACCACTTTGAAAGGAGATTTCGGCGGTGGATTCTTCTCCGACAATCAAGCTAGGTCTGGGCTTGTGAAGGAAGATAACAAAGAAAAGTTACGATGAGGATGGTATTTTAGGGAGATCTCTTAGAAGAGTGTTCTGAGAAGTTTTGTTTTTTGTTTTTTTTGGTCTAACCTTTTACTCCTTGTCCCATCTTGCGATTAAATGGCCTTCTACAATGCAATGTGGCACCCTGAGTTTTTTAATTCTAGTCCAGGTGGCAACGCAATAGCATTAACCTAATGAATATGATAATATATATATATATATAT
>CAIGRO010295979.1:0-11709 GCA_903798355.1 Fraxinus baroniana
TGCAATCAAACACACCCTTAAAGTTTTAGCAGTTAGGCAGTTTGTTGGGTTGAATTTCAAAACAAAAAAATATCACTTGTAAAACAAAAAAGCGTGCGCCTAATCTTTCCTAAACAGACCTTTTAGAACATGTGTTGGAATTTTGATGTCATTTGTGACATTTGATTTTAGCAAATTGGGCGACGATGAAATGGGCTAGCCCAATATTGTTGGAACAAATATAAACATTGCCCGATAACTCAAAGCAACGGCCCATGATCCCAAGCCCAGTCCAAACACGTTAGGGCTGCTCTGGCCCGTTTCCTACATGGGTCAAGTTGTGGGCTGATTAGTTGATCCATTACGTGGGCTCTTGTATACCACCTGAAGAGTCCATTATTGGTAGAAATTCCATTTTCTCACATTCTCGTGTGACTAGAAGTTTCTGGCGATTCTTCTACGAGAGTTCTTCGTGATTCTCTTCTCTTTTTCTTTGTGAATCTTGAGTGGATTTTAACTTCTGGTTTTAATCCTAGATCTTTGTGATTAGTAGCCTTNATCTTTTGTGGCTATTGTTTTGTACAGAAGGGTACAATGTATTTCTGAGCCCATAACGCAATAAGAATGAGTTTCTTGGTTGCGAGAATTTCTCTATAATTGTTCTTCATTTGCTTATATTTGTGCGATTGTCCTTACAACGTGCAATATATTGTACCATATTTTTGTTTTCAAATTACTATTTTTTTATCATTTAATTTAATTTCTTACAATATATTTTATGACAATTGTTTGCAGTGTTACAAAAAATTGTTTCCACCACCATCTTTGATTTGCCACAAATTTAACAAAAGCAAGGCTATGTACATAATTATTTATAAATTGATGTATGACATGACATTATATTAAAGTTTAACTTATTTCATTTTCTCCTTTCTTTTTCCCTCTCTTTCTCTTCCAAACTTTTTTTTAACTCTCTTTTCTATGCATCAATCTGTAAATAATTATAGATAAATAACATCATTTATTTAACGAATTGTGTCACATTTCGAATATTCAATTTTCTCATTGGTGTTGTCGCCACAACTTCTATTACACTATGACTACCATAGCTCGCCACAACTTCTTGTTACACTACAACTACCATATCCACCTTATTCGCCATGATCGCTAGTGACCACATCCCTAATCTTGAGAACTACTATTAGTCAAATTGCACTCCAACACCACCACCACCATCACCTCACAACCGATGTTACTATTGGGAATATTTTCACTAAGAGAGGAAATGAATAAGAAATCAACAATTATGTCCAGCAACAAAATGAACAAAACCATGATGAAACTTTAAATTTAACAATAGAAATAACTAAAGGAAGATGATAAACTTATCTCATATTTACACATATTGTAGTCTCTCATTTTGTAGACTTTGATCTTCCACACAAATACTTGAAAGTAACCAATGCAAGTAATCAAGAACTCTAATGACATGAAAGGCTCAAACACGATAAACGTTGTCCTCAAACGATATTTTCCCCCTCTGAATGAATTTTGGTGCTTAGGGGGTTTCCTGACAAATGGTTCGTAGGATTTATTAAGGCTTGTAGTAGAAAACACTTAAGCACTTGTGTTTTGTCTACCAAAACTTCAAGAACACAAATGAAATTTCACAAGAGTCAATCCAATGTTGTTGTAGCCAACATTACATGTAGTAAAAGCTCAAGACCGCCACCACCAAGAATATACTTGCATTGCATGCACACATACAAAATACAAGCTTACCATCTGAAAACAGATCTTGACCAGAGGAATGAAAGGAGGTAACGATGGTAGTTTTTAGATGGTGATAGTGGTGGTTGTTTTAGGACAGAGATGATTTGGTGGTCTAATTTGTATGTGTTGAATGATGGTGGTGTTTGTGTTTTTGTATTTGTAAAAGAGAAACCACTTTTTGTTATAAAAAATGATCTTGTTATATATATATATATATATCAAGATTTACATAATGAATTACATAATACCACGGATACTCTATCATTTGTCAGTTTAAAATACAATAACCTTTTTCATCCAATCTTTTCCCTCCACATCATATTATGTAATTCATTATGTACATTTTTATGTACAAGTAGCAAAATACATAAAAAAAATAATAAAAATAAAAAATTTAGTAGTGGTACGTTTGAATTTTAAATTTAAGAATTGTGTTATGGCTTAATTTTCCATATACCTAAATATGAACGGGCAAGCCCAAGCCTAAGCCCAGTTAACACTTTAGTTGATGCTTTATTTAGGCCCACATTATAACTGGCAATTGTACAGTTGTACTTATGGAGAAATGTACAAATTATTTATGGTGGGTAGGGAGTGATATCATATAAGATTATTCAGACAAAAGGGTACTTAAATACAAGGAATAACGAACTGTACCACTATACTCTGAACTTGAGGCAAAAAAACTTCATATATCACTTTAACCCACTCTAACAAATATTACTTGAGTTCAAAATTAATTGTCTAACTTGTTCATCCAATAATTTATTGACACATCATTTTACACTTATTTTTAAGCACAAGTGACGATGAGAGAAAATCTGAACATGTTAATTTGAAGTGATATGTCAAGAATCATTAGTTGAACAATAAATTGGACATCCGAACAATTCGAGCATAGTTGACTCAGTTGCTTCAATTAACTTGAAGAATTTAAATACCTCGTTTTCTTTGTCCAGTTAGCATAATAATGATAGATAAGTATTATGTAATGTAATATTATGTAACATGCTAAACGTTAGTTTGAGTTTTAAGAATATTTTACTTTACAAGAAGCATTTTCAAGTGGATCGTGCGTTTGAAACACTTGACACATCATTTCTATTGCGTTGTAGGAGTTGTAGTCTCACTGAAAACTACTCCCTTCTATCCATATGTGGTTATGCACGTCGGGTCTTCCCATATAGGATGACCCAAGACACCATTTTTAATATCTCTTACTTATAATCGTATATTACCATAAATCTTTTTCATGATATATCTCAAGAAAAAATTCAAAAAGATAAATGGGTTGTGCAACCAACAAGTCTAAATAGCAGTTCACAATACTCCACAAATGTAATAGTAGCTCTTAAAGAGAAACATCTTATCATGTCATACTTTTTATTTCTCAACCGTAATTCAAGTATTTTTAGTAGCTCGAATAACAATTGATCATTCTTAAAATTATGGATGGCAAAAAAATTCGATACTTGTTGGGCCCCGCATCGAATGGACGGGAATTACCTGTAAACGGGACGGGGACGAGGAGAGTGTCATTGCCCCCAAACAGGTACGGGGTGAGTACGAGAAATATAGTCCATGCTCCGCTAACAATCCCATTTAAAGTTATTTTCAAATTTAAGTTTTTTATCAAACAAAAATAATATATTTATCATCATTTTGAAAGAGAACAACAAATTAGTAAAAAAGTAATAATAATTACTAGCTAAAGACAAAAAAATAAAAGCAAAAAATAAAATAAATACAAACAAAAAATAAATGCTGCGATAATCCGCCCCACACTGATCTCGACCCAAACCCGTCCGTCACACTTTAATCAAGTATGAAGATGAGACAAGGTAATAAAAATACTCGATCGAACGGAGGAGAAAATGATCAACTCATCCCATACCTGCCTACCCGCCACATTACCATCCATACATAAAATTTATTCTATATTTGTACTCGTAGTTATGTCTTGAACTTCAAATGATTGACAGAACTAGCCCTCTAGTGACTAGAAATAAAAGCTCAAAGTGAAAAGTCTTCACTCTTAATCTTTCACCTTTTAGCCAAAATAGTCTTTCTTTCTGACTCAAATTCTTTAATTTTAAATTAGTTGCTTACTTGCTTTTCTAAGAATGTCCCATTGAACCAATGTAATTATGTAACAATATGTCAGTACCAACACCAAAATAAAACTAAAAAAAAAAAAGAAAAAGAAAAATCAAAAGCCACGAGAGTCAATCATATAAACATTAGGCTCGCACACAATGAGAAAGCAAGATTCAGCCTATCATTATTTACATTGGCCGTCAACGTAAACATGGTAAGAGAACCATGTTATCATCTTCTCTCTCAGCATGTCATTTTCTCCAAAATAAAATAGCCATTACAAATCTTGATTTTGATATTTCTCGATATCTAAATTGAATTATTGGAAAATTATGAGAAGTCTAGCATGCATTACATTATCATTCCTCTTCACAAACATGATGACTTTCTGGTTTTATTTGGAACAGAAAATGAGAAAATCGAAAGTCAAGGTCTTACTAGGGTTGGAGGTTCATTAATTTTTGAGCAATGCTACATGTATCGAAAATGATTGACAAACACTTTCATCGAACACTCACAATAAGAGCAGGGCCCACATTTTTTTGAATTTTTTATTCACGCGGATCCCGCAAGCATGTGAGAAGTTGTCAAAATGGTTGTCATCCATTTCGGTACAAATGGAAAAACTCTTAATTTTTACAGTGAAAACGTCATGCATGATGTAAAAAGGTTGTAGTGTCAATTTTTTCTTTTTTTCTTTTTTTTTTTGGTGGAGGTGGGAATCTTAATTAGTGTATAAAATGATTTGAAAACTGTAGGTCAATGGCGATTTTATGCAGTTTTTGAATTAAAAGGAAATCTATAATTATGCATATTAAGTGGTTTATAAATAATTTCCTTGTGAATGTATCAATTGTGATCAAATTGATAGCCTAACGTTATATTTTATACCTCTAGATATTGTAGTTTATTAATATTCAAAACATGGTACGAAGCTTCGTTTAAAAAAATAAAAAAATAAAAAAATGAGGATTATCTCACTTAATCCTTACCTTCATCAAGAACTATTCAAGTATGCTGAAATTCCACCGTACGAATAAAAATCAATTTACTTCCCCCCCAAAAAAAAAAATAAAAATAAATAAATAAATAATAATAATAATAATAATAATAAATGGAATGACTGAAACCCAATCTTGATAGAGAAAAGCAGATACTAAAATTTGCAGAAGTAAATAAAGATAGATGCATCTTTTTCTTCCGTCTCAGAAAATCATTGATCACCATTTCTGGTTCTCGAAAACCAAAAGAAATACAAACCATTCAGTCTTAAAAACCGTACAGAGACACGTTTATTGATTATTGTTTTTCTGACTTGTGTTCAATGGAATGGACAAGTTAGCTAACGACCTGTGAAATGAGATACTGTAGCAGTGGCATTAGACGTTGTTGATCCAGTAGAAATGGAACTGTCTACGGGTAATCTCTTTCCAGAATCAAAAAATGAAGGCCTGCTTGGAGCCTTCTGCTCAACTGACCTATCACTTAAAAGCATGACAAGAACTTCAGACATGGTTGGCCTTGATGAAGCTGGTGATTGTGTGCATGCCAAAGCAATATCTATCAGTTTCTTCACATCTTCGGCTTTATAGTCATTTTGATCTAATGTCTCATCCACTAGTTTCTCTTCCATTCCAATCTCGTGCAGTTTCCAGGCCTATGATAACAGAATATATTTAACATAGTCAAAACAATTTTAACGAGCAAATGGAAAAACGCACTGCTTGGGGAGAACAAGTTACCTCTTCAAGTAAATATTCAGTGTCAGATTCATCATTCATCTGAGTGCTTCTTCGGCCACTAATGATTTCAAGGATGACTACACCGAAACTGTAGGCGTCAACTTTCTCTGATAAATGTCCATGAACAGCATATTCTGGTGCTGAGTAGCCCCTGTGCACCAAAGTTAGCAGTTAATGTGATATCCTTTTATTTTTAACTTTAGTGTAACGAAAATTGAAAGTAAGTTTGAATTCATATTTCGAATCAATGCATTACTTTCATAGGGATAACGTGAAAATTCAACCTCAAGGCTAGACAGTACTCTGTAATTTATAATTCCTATTTGTTTACCAGCAGTGCCATGTCATAAAGTTTTATTTCTTAATCGATTAAAATCTTTACATCTACACTACTCAAAATGGCATCACTATGAGAGAAATTAGTCGAATTAACACACATCCAGAAATACAAACCACAAAATTATTTGAGCATATGCACAAACAAAGAGTAATGTGAACAATATGACAAATATACATAAAATGACTTGACGTGCATTGGATTTGAAGGCTAATAAAAGTATAAAACCCTGAGAAAGGCTGACTTACAAGGTTCCTGCAAATTTAGTGCTAACATGACTCTGATTTTCAGGTAGAAGTCTTGCCAATCCAAAATCAGCAATTTTGGGTATGAAGTCATCATCCAGCAATATATTGCTTGGTTTTACATCTCGATGTATGATACATACATGGTATTGATCATGCAAATATGCAAGACCCCTAGCTGTGCCAAAGATTATATTAAATCTTTGTTTCCAACTGAGTGTTCCCCGTTTATCACCTGTCGATCAAGCCAAGTGCATGGATTCGGTTATTAGACGAAATACAGAGAAGATAAAATTTAGAATTGCACAGATACAGGTACTAGCGTCACTTTATCAGAACTTGTTTTTTCACACAGAGGATGATGAGAAGGGAAGGGAATGTTTTCATTTACTCATGACCAAGATTTATTCCTTTATCTGTTTAACCACCATGATTATAGAACTCTGACTCTCTCAAAAGTTTTAAGTTTATAAACACATTGAACCTAGTAATTACTTTCACTGAAATGCATTAAAATTTAATACTATGTGCTTGTTTGGTATATAGCTTAAAAGTTACTAAAAAGTCGAGGTCAAAGTCAACATTTAATTTTATCCACACATTTCATGTGAATCTACAACTTTTCAACCACACATTTCATCAACTTTTTTAAAAATCTGTTAAAACTTTTATCAAAAGCTTTTTCAAACAACCCTCACATATATCCTCTCAGCTCGGAAATCACAAGTTATAGAATAATATTTATGAAACCAGATATATATGTCGAATACATTTTATTACATCATAATCATATGACAAATACAAGTTAAAATGTAGGGACGATAAGCGGAAATGTTGGGCGGATTAGGGTAAGCTCCCATTATGTCTCGATGAATTATATAATTTGAAGATTTTATATGACTGCTTGTTTTAGCTACAGAGTCTCATTCCAAAAGCAAAGAGAACTAGTTCATTTCACATTTCACTTTTTGAATCTATTCTTCTCTCTGTCTCAAAATATAAACATAACAGATCAAATAAGAATGATGTGTGATATGGAGCCACAATAATGTGGTTATTAGACTATGAAGATAGATAAGGTTGACATACCGTATAAATATCTATCAAGGCTCCCATTTGGCATGTATTCGTAAATAAGCAGCAGTTCTCCTCCTTTGTTACAACACCCTAAGAGGCGGACAAGATTGCGATGGTGAACATTACTTATGAGCCTAACTTCAGTCTCAAAATCTGCCTTTGCTCTGCTGATACTTATATCTAATTTCTTCACAGCAATAATATTCCCATTTTTAAGAGTGGCCTGGCAAGTGCTACAAGTCAATAGATATAATGTGTAATATTTTTTATTCTATAGCAATTGATCAACAAACTTACGAATCAAAATACTATGGATGTCAATAAGATAGTAGCTGAAGAATTTCATTAGGACAGACAATACAATTAGGTTAGAAGTGTCCTTCTCTACAATATTGTTAACTATTAGAAAACACAAAACTAAATGAAACTTCTTGTATACAATACCTTGTATACATCGCCAAAACCTCCTTCTCCTAGTTTGTTTTCCTCACTGAAATTGTTGGTTGCAGATTTCAAATCCTTGTAATTGTAGGTATTGGGGCCTTGCAATTCTGTTGCCCCCAATATGTCACCTGGTAGAAGAGATTATATTGTTTAAATAACAATAGAAACTAAATTTTAATACTTCGTTTCCTTGAAAATGTTCGTAGTGATTGAACTTATGATTGAAGATAAGATGCCAATTATGGAAAGGATAACAAATGTAAGGAGATATAAGAAGTTGAACAATTCATGCAATAAAAGTAGATTACCTCTTCCAGCTACTTTTTTCTTTCTTGATATATGGTACCATAGAAACAAAGCAGCTATAATCATGACAAGACCTGCACCTCCAACTACACCCCCAATTATAGCTTTTTTCTTGCTTGAACCTCCTGAAAATACAAATGTCACCAGTTCAATATCAATTTTGCCTCATGAAACATTGAACTTGAATATCGTAAATGTGGAACTCCAGACAAGGTAATTCAACAGAAAGTTCTACAACGAATAGCAGTATGATTTTGAATCGTTACGAAGTATTTATACAACTTGATCACAAATTCAGGGGATATTGTGCCATAGTGTGAATCCTTTAATCCGATTGAGAATACTTAGAAGTTTATGATTATGAAACCAAAGCATGACATAATTCTTACCTCCTCCTCCGAGGAATGGTGTGATATTAATGGTCTGATTATCAGCGAAAAATGCCGTATCAGAGTACCTGATAAAACAGGCGGCATCAACAGCCCTTCCATCCGCATTAGGTAAACAGCCGATTATGTTCCTATACGCGACTGTCAAGCAATCCAGGCAACCACTTTGGGTAATCGTTTCAGCACATTGCGCCACACCATAAATTGTTGGACCCCCATTGCCTACTTCAGTATTAGTCGCTGCAAAGTAGCCGCTAATTCTTGGTGTTGCGATCTCAAGATTCTGTAACAATGTTGTCGCCGCCGCATTGAATGCAGCTGCCGGAGATGCGGTGCGATTGCTGCATATCTGTACATTGCCCGGAAGAGTAGTTTGGTCGTAGAAACGGTTGCTCTCATACCTGAACAATAAATAATCAAAATTGCCAATATAAATTTTTAAGATCCAGCGGAATTGGCTGTGGGTTCGTAGTGGTTGCGGTGGCCGGGAATCTTACAGGAAATTATAAATTAAACACATGAGAATTTTTTTCTCTACGCCAACAAGATTACAATTTTTTTATGTTCTTGTTGAGTAGGAAGCTTCCGTTGGAGAAAAATGGCGTTCGCTGGAGAAAAATGGCGTTCGCAATATTCTTCTACAATCATTTGACTTTTGAAATATTAATAATAATCAAAACGTACTAATATTAGTCATTATCATTGCAGTTGTATCTATCTTAACCATTATTATTTCTTATCGCAGAGCAGATTTTTTTGTTTTTGTTTTGTTTTATTAAATCTACTTGTAAAAAGAAAGTATTGTTTAGCAAGACGGACTCAATTGAATAATTAAAATTACCTGAGGAAACAACCATCATATATGACACGAGCTCCATTTGCTGCTGAGCAATTCCTAATCTGAGCAACAGCTGCATCATAGCAAGCCACACAATCAGCCGTCGAGAGATAATTTCTACACTGAACCATGGCATAGACTGGACGCTGCGCAGTAGCGAACCGTTTGTTTTCATTGGACAACTGATTTCTCAGGTCGGAAAAGGTGGCGTTAAGGTTGTCAAAAAAGTTCCTTATATCGGTTGCGTTGTACTGACTGCAACCCCTATTCAGCAGATTTGTCTGTGGCTGCGCTGTGGCTTGTTTTGATATGGATAACATCATCACCACCACCCCTAAAATTAGGCTGAGCCACCACCGTGTGACGGCGCTGCTTGCCATTGGTTTGCTAATTGCTACAATGAAAAAATTTAGGCACAAATGCAGAAGGAAAAGTCTGAGTGGTTATGTGCGTTTTGATGAGTAGGAGTGATATATACACTCCCAAATATGCATTTGTTTAAACGTAAATTCTAACCGGAGCACAATATATTGACTTTAGCACACGGATTGAAGTCAATTTTCTTCTTTGAATAATCAACGCCTCAATTTTATATATTTTCTATTCACGTAGTTATCCTAATTGGGAAGGGCTATTTATTGTCCATATGATTTGACTTCATTTAAATGAAAAAGAGTTGCAATCGTTATGATGAATTGTATTGGAAAAAAAACATTTTATATATTGAGTGCGACTGATTCTAAATTTCAAGTATTCTCGAAATCTTTGAATATTAAGGTGTGTTATTCTTGGACTAGAGAAATTTATAAAAAACTATTTTCACTCTCCTTCCCTACAAATATAAGAGGTGTATTCAATTGAGTCTTTTGAAAACTTTGATGAACTATTTTTAAAGTGATGACCTACGTGGATTTCATGAATTTTTTAGAGATTTGTATGGAATTAGTTGAAGCCTTTTGTAGACTTTTATAAACTTTCATTTTAAAACTTTTAGAAACTTTTGTAGAATTTAAAAGATTTTTGAAAACTTTTATTTGAGATGGAATTTATGTGGATCTAATACAATATTATGAAATTAACATATACGAGGTGATGCTACTCACCATTTCCCCTTCTCCTTCATTTTCCCTCCATACAATAAAAAATTATTTTAAAAAGAATAAGAATTTAAGACCTTAATTAAATAAATAAAAATAACTATATATAAAAAATAAATCTAATATTCAGCATTATTAATATAATATAACTTTAAAAAATAAATAAATAATATACATTTAAATTAAATTATAAATTAATCTATATAAAATTTTATAATTTAATTAAAAATAAATATTTTTCAGAAAAAATGAATGAAAAAAGAAAAAAAAAATTATAAGAATACAAACTAATTCTTTCATAAACAATATAAATATAAACAATAAGAGAGAGAGAGAGAGAGAGAGAGAGAGAGAGAGAGAGAGAGAGAGAGAGAGAAGAAAAATAGAAACTATAATCAATAAAATAAATAAATTTTAATCATAACTCTAATATCTGTAGAAGAGAAATATTGAAAAAAATATATATATATTAATTTCTTTTTTATTTTATATGAAAATATCCAAAAATCTTATAATTAATGAGAGATAAATTTTGAATTTTTATTTTAGTACTTTCCACTTGAAAGTTAGTACCATGGAGATTTTTATAAAAGTGTCTAAAAGTTATAAAAATTTGAATACCCTAAAATTTATAGAGATTTCTAAAAAGTTTTTGGAGTTGTCTGGGAGGAATTAATAGCAGAATTTGGACTGTTGTTTTGGCCATTTTTGGACCGTTTGGAGCTTGTCTGGGACCCACCTGTAAGTATGTTGGTCAACAACTGCAGCTGTAAGTGGCTTTTCTACGATCACAAAAGCAATATTAATTTCTCCCAGACAGGGGCTTAATTGAATACACTGTAACTTTTAGAGACTTTTTAAAAGTTTATAAAGTTTCAATTAAATACATCATTACTTTTAAAGAGTATTCAAAAGTTTACATTGAATACCCCTAAATTTTTTAAATACCAAAAATTTATTAAAAGTTTCAATTGAATACGCCCTCTAAATGTCATATACTTATAAAAATATCAAATTTATTGATTCCTAAGCCACACAAACTCAGAATGGTCTACAACTTCTTCATGTCTATTTCAAAGAGTGATACTATTCAAGATTATCTTCGATCAAAGTGATAATGACCCTAGAAATCCTTATTATTTTTTTGGACCGTCATTATCAGTGGTGAATTTAAGATTTTGAGTCAGCACGAGCGGTTGTCGACCATCGACCGTTGGCAGTAATAAAATATTAAGAGCCCCGTTTAATGCCAATTTTTTGTCAAAAAAAAAATGCATTTTAGAATAGTGATTTGAAGGAAAATGTGTGGTTAAAAATAAGGAAATGTTTTGAATTTGCATATAATATTATTTTATTGAAAAATGTATGGTTGAAAAGAATAAAAA
>CAIGRO010296001.1:0-11378 GCA_903798355.1 Fraxinus baroniana
AACTCTGCACACTACCGCGCTGAACTCTAACCGCCCTCTTCTTTTCCTAGTTATTGAATATTGAATGAATTGTGCTAGAGGTACACGAGGAGATACATAAAGGTGTCCATAATGGACACCCGACATCCCCCTATTGGAGGGAGTGGCGGCCCCCCTTGTGTACCTCTAGCATTTTTCTTGAATATTTTAGAGTATATAGTTTTGTAATTGTGAATTGACAGGGGCTTTTACTAATATAATAATATACAAAAATAGAAGAATTACTTATATATGTTCGGACCTTGCTACTGGCCACATGGGATAGGTCAGGTGGCCAGCCCCCTGGCACTGCAGCAGACTGGAATTACCATATATGAACATTGGTCGAACTTACGATAATAGTATCATCATAATGCGATTCTCTCCCTCTGTGTTATCGGAGTTTATAGTATTTTTGTTCAAATATTGTATTTAAAGGATTGTTGATCTTTTGCATATTAGTAAGAAAAATATACATTGAACATATAGTTTATTAAGGCATAGCTTTACTACACGATGTACACCTACATTTATATTTTGTAACAATTACGAAATATTTTGAAATACATGAAGCAAACCATAGTATATCATAAATTATGATCGTCAATAGTATATTGCGATATATGATATGTTGTGTGTAAAAAAAGAGAACATATCAATGATAAAAACATAAAATTGGTGATATATTCAAACATGTTTCATTTGCAAATCTTAATTTTTTTTTATCAATGCAACATCACATATTACGAAGAACGACCTACTTATGTGAGCGTGTATAGCAGTATTTCGAGAGATGTTGTGCTAAACTATATATGAGCAATTATTTTACATATTTCCAATTAATTTTGAAGCAGGGCCACTGTGAAAAAGGATTTGCAATTTGAAGACATGGGAACAGAAAAAAAAAATCTTGTGAAAATCGTGTGTTACATATGGTCTTTGAAGATGAAAGCAAACACTAAATTCAATAGATTCTTTTCTTGCCACTGAGAGTGGACTTGATTTTTTTACTTAGGGGAAGCTTTTTGATTTTCTACTTAGGGGAGGCTTCTTGATTTTCATGTATTGTGCCATTACAAATTGATATTTGGATTGGGGGGAACGTCGATAAGGTCGAATATATAGATTGCAAGCACTTTTGTTCAAACTTCAGCGCATCACTGAGATTCAATACGATCTAAGATTGATTTTTACGAAGTGCATGCTTTGTCATTTATTCAGAGACTTTGTTGTCTAAGCAAGGTATAGAATTCCTCAATTTGTCCAGCCAAATTTATCGTCTCCTTAACCAATTCATCAAATTCCATTTCATCATCTTGTATGCCCCTACATGGCACAATGGAGTTTGCATTCTTCACTTATACTCCGATCCCCCTTCTAACAACTCCACCCTTGGCAGAAAATCCATTTCAATAAAATAACAAAATATAGAAAAAATAAATAACTAGTAACATGCACACTCCAGAAGAAACACGAAGGTAAATCAATCGTGTTTAGTGTGGTGTACTTCAAGTTTGACACATGACATGGCAAACTATCTTTAGACAATTTCAAAATAACAAACAAATGGTTTTTGCTCCCAATATTTTTTTTAAAACAGAGCAATGTCAAGCATGAAAAAGATTTTGATGTTTCGCCCGTATGAATGATCTTGCTGGAACCCATAGATAAACGCCTTTTAGGGGTTGCAAAGTGATGAATCATTGTCCTCTTGCTGGTTCGTGAGTGAACCAATGGATAGACGGCGAGTGGGAATATCCATGATTGGTGATTCTTCAACCGAATGCTTGTCCTTGATGGAACCAAGTGATGTACGATGACTAGGGGATGCCATTTAGGTATGGAATCTTCTACTACGGCCTATATTATTCCCAATCTTAGCGATTTTCCACATTGAATCGTGATTTTTGATTGATACTCAGAATATGGATTTAGAGGAATTGAGATATGAAGAGAGATACCGTTGTGTTTAGAGATTTTTTGGGTGACCATTGTTTTAGTTTTGATCTTGAACAAAAATGAGGTTGTGATTTGGGGATTTAGGATGTTGAAACATAAATTAGGAAATTTTTTAGGATAATTGTGGTGTGTTTGATTTTCCTAATTTAGAGGAGTGACATAAGCAGGGATAAGCAGGGAAATTAATTAATTTTAGGAGTTAAGTTGTTTGAAACATTTCACTTTTACAAATTGCAGTATTTATAGGATAAAAAAACTGAAATTGTAATTTTTGAATTTTAATATAAATTTGTGTAAGACATGTAATTTCCACTTATACATATCTGAATAATTTTTTGGAAGTGATATGTCCAGTTAAAAGAGTTTTTAAAGATTTCCAGAAGCAACAGCAAAAACAAAAATCCTGCCAAATGAGCCCTAAGAAAATAAAGAGCGTCAAAGCTAAAATACAAGTGATTAGAAAAATTGTAGCAAAAGACAAAAAAGAAGATATTAATCACGACCCTTGTTCTTAATGATATCCAAACTCGTCTAATAAAGTATATCAAACACAGACAGAAATGATCTACTACCAACGGTGGGTAAGAAATTATCTTGTCCACTGCTGATGTGGGCTTGTGATTTTTGACAATTCAACGTAAAATTGTCAAAAATTGTAGGCTTAACCGCATAAGCAGTGGGTATATTCTATTCTACCCATGGGTAGGAAATCATTTCTACAATCAAAGAAACAAAATGTGCAGGAGAACAAGTACTCAATTCAAATCTGAATAAAAGGTTAAGGAGGACTAAAAAGTCATTACCTACTTCACCTAAATCATTAACCAAGCCTCTTTAAAATCAACAAACTTTAACATGCCTTTATCAATCCTTCTTTTGCCCCTTTGCAGCAACCTGTTCTTCAGTCAATGGTAAATAATAGATTCTGGGGATGGATTTGGTTTTCCGGAACAAGTCATCTAAAGTAAGAGTTGGGGGATCAACTTCCTCTGGAACTGTTAATGGTGCACCAGAAACAGGAATCTCCCGTGATAGGGGATGTCGAGGCTCGGACTTGTTTGGCCCCTGTTGGCAAGGTTGTGCTGGCTGGGTTGGACTCTGTATTGGAACCACCAGAGGGCTCATGCTTACAGGCAGTACAGCAAACTGCGGGGGAGACTCGATTCGCTGTTTCACTTCCTCAGGATCAACAAAATCTGCAATCAGGAGCCGCCCACCATTTGTTGGCCACTGGAGGTTGTAGACAGCATTTCGAGTCTCAATGCTTTCCTCCACCGAAGAATACTGCAGAGGGACAAATGTCAAACAATCGGATAAGGTCGCTCATAGCTCTACTATGTTTTATTAACAGGTTTCAAGTAACATTCTACTAGCCTAAAGTCGTAAAGATGTGAGATTCTGAAATTCTTTTCACAAGTTTGAAACATTTTACAGCAACATTTGGATGCAATTAACTTTATGCAGCTCAAACAGAGACTAGAGCTGCACGATGGTGCCTACCCCACTTCCACAAAACCAGCAAATGAAAAGAAACAGACAAAAAAAAAATTCGGAGAACAAAAAGGAGGAGATTGGGAGGGGAAACGAGGTTAAGGGATAAGAGAGAGGCAGAGATAGAGTACCATCACATAACAATGGGTCTTGATCTGGTCCATCCAAAAATTGCTAACTTTACCGGTTCTGCCCAGAAGCTCTTGAACAGCTTTTAATGTGAATGGGCGCAGAAAGTTATCAATTCGGAGTGAATTGGTGGGTGTTTTAGCCGATGGTGGTACTGCAATTTCAAAATGAAAAATTAAGCACTTCTAATACTCAAAACTAATGCAACTGGAATTACCAAACATGTATTTGATATGCACTAACCAATGCGTTCCTTTGGTGCAACTTCCTCGAGGGTAGAGTCAGATACAGTGACATTAGGCTTTTCAGAAACAGCCAGATATACACTATTCGGTGTTGTCGTAGCCGAAACTCTTGAGCTTTGTTGTTCTGGAACTTTAACATATTCACTATTCCACCTACGCTGTCTCTTTGGAGGTGCGTTCTCATCAGCTGCTGCTGCTGTTTAACCAAAGACCATTTATATAGCACAAGTATGAAAGCCAAAATTTACTAGAAATAACAGAGTAATATACAGTGGATCGGCCATTGCCTCATCTAGTGGGATATGATGGTATAAAAAGCAGTCTTAAACAACAGGATAGCTAAAATAAAATAACAAATACATTTAAACAGAAATTTGAGCAATTGCAATTTAGTTAAACAACATATAGCATATCAAAATAACAAAACAACAAGATAACAGAATAACAGCAAAAAATGACGACAGAATACAATTAAAAGAATATATGGAAGCAATTGCTATTTTGATAACATATAGTTTTTCAATAAACCAATACCTTTTAATTTGATTAGTCAGTGTTGTCAGTAATGGAAATTATATCTTCCTTTAGTTTTCTAAATAGAGAATTGCACAAATGCAATCTATGGTTCATGCGACCTGTACTTTTTCTCAATTGATCACAAAAAGAATTTCATAAGGATATGGTGAGATTTCACTTTGAACACAGCTTATAACTTTTCAATATATCATAGCAAAATTGTTACTACCTTTTTTTGGAAATTCATATTAAAACTATTTCTAAATATGGTAGTGCAAGACTATAATAAAGCTCACGCCATCACTTAAAATCGCAGTCTCTAAATTGCAAAAATTCACTTTAAACAGATCAATTATTTTCCAGTTTCAAAGGCAGGCATTTAAATCATTCTTTATTCCAAAAGCCCAATAAAATCTTCATTAAATACAGCAAGATACATTTAAAACATTCTCTTGAGGTTACTAGATGTCTTTTAAACACCAAACTGCAAAAGGTTTGAAGTTTATAGACACCATCGCTATTTGTGTTCCACTGTACAAATACAGGCACTTAATCTATCTTTCATTCCAGAATTTCAATAATTTTTGTCTATCCTCCATAACAAGCATCACAACATGGAACCTTTCAAATCTATCAAATTATTGACTTCATCAATAGAATATGGATATATATAAGATAATGAATAATCAACAATGAAGAGACATATTACCTTGAAACCTTCTCTTCTCAGAAACAGAAGCCATCTTATCCTTATTCTCATTTTCAAGAGAAGGTTCCAACTTGTCTAAAGGAATTTCAGAAGCAATCTTATTCTCATTTTCAAGGGAAGGTTCCAACTTATCAGAAGGGATATCAGTATGCATAGCATCAATGCTGCCACATTCTACTGTACCAGAATTATCCATTGGCTCAGCTTTTTTGCTAATTTCAGTAGCATTTTGATCAGAGACAAAGTGCCTCGCCTCCGATACATCCTCCTCCATGGAATCATCAGCTGAAGATTGCTCTAAATTTATTTTTTCCAGGTGATCCCCATCAGGGACTTTTGCTATTTTGCCGAAACCAAAATCTGGTGATTTATTCTCTAATTGTAAGGAAAAGCAGAAAAAGGAGGGGTATATGAGATCAGTTTATATAAAACAGAAAGATTATCATTGTGGTTACAAAACCTTACCTTGTAAATTTCCATTCTTCACAGAATCAGCAAAGCCAAATTTCTCTTCAGCAGATAATTCCGTCCTTTCTGGCTCAGCCACATGTTCTGGACTGCTATATTTTGTTATGGTCACATGAGTTAGCTTATTATCTTCCCCTACCTTATCTGGAATGTTAATATCTGAATTAACATTTTTATGGCTAACTTCCATGTTTCTAGATTTTTCATCATCATCTTCTCCAACAAAACCCTGATCAACACCTGGCATTCTATCATCCAAGCGATGAAAAATGTCATTATGTGAAAGGTTTTCGCTGGAAGATGGTTGCACCAGTTCTGTCCTAGCAACTTCTGGTTCTAATTGTACATTATCAGCATTCAAATTATCTTTTAGTTCTTTTTTTTCAATAAATGACAAAGTATCAGTAGAAATTGATTCAGATTTCACCTGAAACTCTATATTAGGGCTGACCTCATGCAACTGGTTGCTTGGATAGGACACACCATGCAGTTGGTTACTAGAATAGGACACGTCGCATTTAGTATCCATCTGCAAAGGCTTGGAAATTTCTTTCTCCACCTGACAATCCTGGATTTCTATTGGTTTCTCTCCAGATGATGTTACACGAATATTGTCACCGTCTACCTTAGTGTTGGTATCCTGAAGTGTTCTATCAGAGGACGTGATCTGGGCACTCACAGCCACAGGAAAAATGCCAATTCTTTCAACAGGCGCTTCCACCATCCCTGGTTCCTCGACAAGAATATCATCATTCTTGTCATCCTTCAAAACCTCGGTCCCAGACTCCACTTTGTTGTTTTCGAGTGCTTCCTTACTGGATGACTTCAATACGTCATTGTCCATGCTAATGTCACTGTCATTTAGTCTTTGCTTGCTGGACATGGTCAGATCACCAACAGCCACATTAGCAATGTCACTGCTCTCCATGGAGGCCTCTACATCTCTTGGTTCCCCAATCAGAACAGCATCATTCTGCAATGTCTTCACAATTTCATCATCTTCAAGCTTATTGCTTTCATGTGCTCCCTCAGCAGAAGTGGGCTGGGCTGTGGTTACATTGATAGTGCTATTAGGATCAATAGGTTCACTCTCGTGATCTAAATGCTCACCTTTTTGTGTGTCTAAAGTTGCCCACTCATTTCGAATTGCTTCGTCCAGTCGATTTACCAAGTCATCCTTCAATCCAGTTATCTTCAGGTTTCGTCTTTTAAGCTCTTCCTTCAACTCAGTCACCTTCCACTTATTGATTGGGCGGTTATCAAGAATAGGGTATTGAGTTGACATCTTTCCTACTCATCAACCCTGTGAAGAAACCCTTTTCACTGACCAATTCATGCAGTACCTCTATGAGTAACTTAAAAATATCCTTTACAAAGAAATATAAAGACTCGATTGTGTTGCATTACGAGAAAATTAAGATGCTTGAAGTAAAATCTCTAAGAAGCCCGTCAACAACCTAGCAATTCATCTTGGTAATAGCATATGACACTACACCCTAAATTCACATCAAATCCTGCATGCTAAATTTCGAATGTAAAAGATTCCACAAAGAAATGAACCCTCCTAAATATGATCAATAATCTCCCAAAGAGACATTTAGTTTTAAGTTTCTCATTAGCACTCTCCAATATACTCAAATATAAAAGAAAAATGGCTTCGACCAGCAATCACCAAAAATAACTATATTAATATTCCAGAGTAAACTAGCTGAAAACTTGAAGATTTATTTGGTAAAAGGTCTTCTTTCGATTTTCCCAATTAAACAATATGAAGAGTAAGCATTTCATCTCCTAATGATGTATTGAAATTTGCACAATTGTCCATCACATGCATTCGCCACAAGAAATTATATTTTTGCATGCACTATTAGATGCACACTTGTAGGTTCCATTTTCAAAAATAAATGCCATAGGTACAGAAAATAAAATAAAGGTCGGCAAATACTCACAAGTGCAGAGAGAGCAGAGAATGAGAGCCTTCGTTTCTTCAAAGTACTATGAGGAACCTTAATTCCAATAAAACAACAAACCCGTTGCTGGATCAAAAAAATCGATTAAAACACATTTCAAAACAAAATCTCAACCCCTTCAGAAAAACACTCTCAAGTTAAAATTAATTAAGATAAATAAAAACAGTACCTCAAATTATATATAAGGAAAAAGAATCAAAGAAGGAATAGGAGAAAATTAGAATTATTGGATAGTTGAAGGTGAATGGGTTAAAAATATTTCAACAAATTAAAATTTCACTGATCTAGGGTTTCGTAATGAGAGAGAGAGGAGTGATAGTCAGGTGAAATTTTTCTTAGCCCGAAAATCGTATACGGTATACGGATCAAGTAGATAAGTCAATAAGTTGTGTAATCTATATGTATTCTAGAAACAAATAACCTGAAACGGGTCAAAGCAACCCTCAAATGTCAAAAATGATCTAAATTATTTGGGTTTTGTTACATGTAACATCAGCATTGATAAATTATTTAGAGCACATATATAGCAGTATTAAAATTAATAATTTTTTAATAATGATTTTCAACTCTTTTTTAACAATTTACTTTTTAAAAATTATAATGCTTTAGAATTAATTTTTCACAATTTACCCATATTTGATGGTGATTATTTAGAAAAAATAGAGTTTTGAATAATGATTTTTTTGAGAATGTTGTGGTCGAAAAGTAAAAAAAAAAAAAAAAGATTTACATGTAAAATATTTTATTTTTTAAATACGTGGTTGAAAATGGGTATGATAATTAAAGAGTTTTGAAATAATAGTTATCAAACAATGTATGTCCTTGTTTGAGCTCCATTTTTTCAAAATTTATTTTCAAGCACACACTATCCGATAAAATAATTTTACACATATATCGAAAAATTTGCTTATTTTTTTACCTCGTTTTCTCCAAAAAGTCACTATTCAAATATACATTTTACCCCAAAATGGAACTCAAACAAGGACACAATGAGAATTGTTGCATTCTAATATGATATGCATGGAGATAGTAAACTGTGCACTATCATAGTTGCTCACAATTCCGAGTTCATAAGTTTGTCAAATATACCAAGTGTCTATTCGACCCCACTTTTTAAAATTTATTTTTTATAATTTAAATTCAACTATTTATTTTATGGGAGTCATAACTTTTTTTAACGTAAACCAAATAGAGACTAAAAGTGTAGAAAGACTATTCGAGCAACTTGAAATATTGAATAACTATTTCAAGAATAATAATAGTTAAAAAAAAAATTACGAAAAGGGAATATTACATGAGTAAGAGATTAAATATCACCCATTTCAAAATTAAGGGTCTGTTTGAGCCAACTTTTTTGAAAATGAGAATAAAAAATATAGCCGTTATTGGGGGCGCACACAAGAGATAGAAAATTTGAATTTAAGTGTTGATGTGATGGATAGCGGTCATATTTTTCATTTTAGTGAGAAAAAAATACGACTCAAACAGGACCTAAGAATAAAAGTTTTAAATTTCAAAAATCAGGTTTTTATTAAAATTTATTAAAGATTTAATTAATTAGTTATATATTTATTAATTAAATATATTAATATCACAATTCTATATAATTTGACCACAAATTCCATATTATTGGTCACAAATCACAATTTTCATATGTCACAAATTATTTTAAAGTCACAATTCAAAAAATTTATCAATCACAATTTGTTCATCGATCACAAATATACACCACAATTTATTCATCAGTCCAAATTAATAAGTCACATTATTTTTTAGGTCACAAATTATTTATGGATCACGAATAGAAGAATTTATTAGTCACAGATTACCTCTCGATCACGAATCAAATTAATTGGTCACAATTAATTTCTGTATCACAACTTATTAAATTATTTGTCACAACTTATTTTTCGATCACAAATCAATAATTTTATAAGTCACAAGTTATTTCTCGATCACAGATCTTAATAAAATTGTAAGTCACGACCACAATTTTGAGGCCACGTATTATTTATTTGTCACAAATTAATCAATTATTGGTCACGATAAACCAAATAATAGGTCACAAATACCCCCACCCTATCTCATCCCACACACATCCACCTTCATCACCATTTTCAAAACCACCAACAAAATCGCCAACTCACCATTACAACCACCAACAAACTACCTCACCATTGCCACCAACAAGATCCAACAAAATCGCCGCCCAAAAAGCACCAACAAATCAAATTGACAAACGTTGTCACCTCGCCATAGATTTCATGTATGTCATCCATGGTCGTGTGCAATCACGCTCAGATCTGAAAGTGTAAAGTGAAGCCATTGTAAGGTTTAGCTCTAAGCCATGGATAGATGACATAGTCGACGATTTACAAAGTATGAGTTTTAACTCCACCACCACAACCACTACTACAGACATCCACTGATCCACCAGTTCTGCTTTGAAACCGTTACTTGGACCTCCTCCTCCGCCCACCACTTCTACCCTCCCTCTACCACCATCAAACCTTATTCCTCCACTACTCATTCTAGTGACCCATGCTGGGAATCCATTTGTTGCTCCCACTGTCTATCCCTCTCCGATCTTCTCTTTCTCCACCACCTCGGCTCCGTCAATATCGGATCCATCTACTTGGCCAACCTCAAGTCACCGTCCTCGAAAGAGCAGCCTAAACCCTCTCGACGGCTTTCTTCGCAGCTAAGGTTATGAACAAGAAGAAACTCGCGAGCCGTAATAGCTTATAACAGCTTTACCGAGTAGCAGCACAAGTCATGGGAGAAGAAAATGGGCTTGGTAGCGGTTTCGGCCAGTGGGTAGAGAGAAAGGGAAATAAAGTGAGAAGATAGAGAGTGAGAGAGGGAATGAGAATAGAAATAAATTAGGGTTTGAGAATATGGTAGGGTGAAAGGATATAGGGGTTGGGTATGGAGATAGGGTGTGTGGTGTATATATAGATTAATTTATAATATTTAAATATAAGCTATTAATTATTAATTAAAACCTGATTTCTGAATTATTAAACTTGATTCTTGATTTATGAAAATTGAAATTTAAAACTCATTCTAGCTGTAATTTCCTCTTATGAAAATTCAATTTGGGTCAAGACCATATCCTAGGATTGTTTTTGTTATGCCACTGGGGCTTCCTGCATTCGATACAAGGTTAAGCCCAAATATCTACACTGGAAAATGTCCATAGAAATTAATGCCAAACGAGATAATGGATTTACATGTACATAAAAATTTATACGAGGAATTATATAATATCATGTGTCATTTTACCATTTATCATTTTAAAACGCGATCAACTTTGTCATTCAATATTTTCCATCCACATCATTTTATGTAATCTTTTATATATCATTTTATATAAGTAGCATGATCCATGAGATAATAATTTGTTCAAAAGTTTTTCAACCTTGCTACATTACACACAGATTTGCCACCTTAGTTTATTAAAAAGACAATTTTTGGACCAATCACTTGTTGCCACACCTTCATTTGTCAACCAAGACAATGACGAAGCTAGCACTCAACAGAAGGGGGGCGTGACCACGATTGCTGACTCCATTAGAACTTACAATCGAACTAGCCGTTGGGAGCCCGCCACCATGACAAAGCTTCAAGCTTGAAGGTTGAAATGTAGGTGCAGCCGATGACGGGGTGATTTGGTAGATTAAAAAAAGGGAAAAAAATTAAAAGTAAGGTGTTTAAGTTTATAAGTTCAAAAATCAAGTTTTTAGTTTAAAAATTCAAAAATCAGGTTTTTTATTTATTTTTATTAAATAAAGATAATAAAGTCACATTTTTGTGATTAATGGTCACATATCCATAATTATAAGTCACGAATTTATTTACTGGTCACATATC
>CAIGRO010296014.1:0-13557 GCA_903798355.1 Fraxinus baroniana
TTTCCTACTTCCATGGAAAACTCCGCCAATTAAACAGACCCTAAACTTTGATAAAAAAAAATGATTTTTTAGGGAAAAAAATTTCATTTTTTTTTGTTACATTTTGCCAATGGAAACAAATTTTATAACCAATTGTGGAAAAAATTATCAATTTAATGGAAAATTTTCATGTAAAATAAAGTTAAAGAACACAAATTTTAAAAAATTTTCGGGTGGAAAATTATACCAATTAAATACACTTAATTACAATTCCCTGCAAAACATTTTCTCGAAAAATCTTTTTCCTATAAAATATTTTCTTTCCACCAATTTTCCATTCTTGCAATCAAACGGACCCTTAGTAAAAATAATAACGGAATATTTGGGATGAAAAATGAATAAAAAATTGCCAAAAAGGCGAATAGAAACTAGTTACGACTTGGACTTCTTCAAGTCTACTACCACTCCCATATTGAATTCCAACTTAAATTCCCATATAGCCATCAGTTAGAATTCCCAATTGAACTTCAAATAGAATTCCCTAGTAGTCTTTTAAATATAATTTAAGTCACACACACTCTCTAATTTTAACAAACTCCACCATGACACCAATTTTGCTGCAGTGAACAAAACATCCAAACATTCTCTATCGGAAGATAAATTCTAATGCAAAGAATAAAACTTAACTCTTTACCAAAAATTCTCCACCTTTCCCACAAAAGTCAATAACTGAGAAAAAATAAAATAAATCAATTAAATCCAATCACTTGCTCAACGGGATTACCTTGGGCACTAAAGTTGCTAGAATTATCTCCATGAGCAACATAATCACAAATAATTTAATATTTACCAAATAGGGTAGAAACCTACACTTTAACAGAATAAACACAAAATGCTTTGCGAAAGGGTTCTTTACTAGACTTAACATCTTCGACTGCACTTAGAGCATAAACAACAAAAGCAACAATATTACCCATGACTTCTCAACTTGACTAAGATGCATTTTTAATATGGACCCTAAACCAAACTCCAATGGTACTAAATAAAACTTAAAATCCACGTAAGTCCTTAACTTCTACTATTAATATTTAAGACTTTGTGGAACCAAGCAGGACACATAACTTGGACATTTTCTGGCCGTTCAATGCAACTCGTGTACCTCTACTAACCTTCAGGACTCTTCCTGCACAAGTATACAAGTATCCTTTTCAATCAAGAGTACTCAAGAAGATAAGATTTCTCTTCAAATCGGAAACATGTATCACAGTATCAAGTGATTTGATAATCTCATTACACATTTTAATTCTGATCTTTCCAATATTAGCTATCCTATAAAGAGAGTTATTTTTTATTACCACAACACCTTTGGAACTGTTTCATATGTTGAGAAAAAATTCTAATTAGGACACATGAAAAGTGTAAGGTGTATCAAGAATTCAATCCTTATCAGGTTTGAAGTCGCAGTCAGAAATAACCAAAAGTTCGCCATCATTCTACCTCTCTTTTGCAATACAAAGTTCACCTGAAGTTTTTGATTGTTTTTTCTTTTGATTTACAGTAGCTAAATTCTCCTTATGCAACTTATAACAATCATTTCTGATAAGCCCCCTTTTTCTTGCAATAATTACAAATTTTATTACTCTAATTAGACATTAATTTGCCACTCACATAATCATCATCATCATCATCATCAACAACAACGTCATCTCCATGAACCTAAAATCAAACAAGATACTTTATCTTTTCATTTGAAAATAGAGCATCATAAATATCTTCAATTGTGAGAGTATCACGATTATATAAAATAGTGTCTCTAAATGATATGTATGAAGTGGGCAACTAATACAATAATATTAACCTACATATATTTCATCACATTTGACCTCCAAGGTCTCCAAATTAGCGATAATTTCTTTAAAAACAGTTGGGTGATCTTCTAGTGATGTATCTCCTATCATAAAATGATAATAAAAACTTCTTCAAGTGCAGTTTGTTGTTTAGACTTTTCGTCATGTATGATTGCTCCTGTTTTAACCATAATGTAGTTTTCTATTTCAAAATGTCCTCAAAAAAAATTATTCGAAAGATGAAGATATATCTATGATAGGGTCTTTCGATACTTATGTGGTTTCTCCTCCAAACTCCAAGTTGACGGCATCTGGTCAATTCCTAACAACGTATCATCCAAATCCATTTGAGTGAGCACTACTCATATCTTTACCTGCTAAATCGAAAATCCGGTGTTTCAATCTAGCAACGTAATATTATATTTCATAGTTTTCATCACAACAAATCTAACCTTGAATTGAGATGATCAAACTTCGCTCTAATATCACTATTAGAAATGAAGCCAATTATTCTGAAGATTAAAGATGAGTTAATTGATAACAAGAAAATAACAATCACAAGAATACAAAACATACATGGAAACTTAAACAGTATAATGAAAGCAGTAAATCAACATAAGGATGATCACGAAGAAATCCAACTGGAAAAAACTCCAGACACTTTGCTAGTCAATCTACTATAAATGAATTTAACGACTTACAGTCTACTAGACTAGACGACCCGTACTATCTGATCTCTCGACTGCACTCCTTACAACTCTCCGTGGATCCCGTGTTCCCCTACACCAATCTTTAGCTATTGTTGCCAAAGCTTTTCGTGGAATCTGCTACCTTGCAACACTCCAAGATTTGTGAATTCATTTATCTCCCATGGATCACGAAGAACGACTAGTTCTTCATAGACAAGAACTCCTATCAACTTCCTTCTATCTTCAAAACCCTGACCAGATGTAGAGAAAGTAGTGGTTTGGTATTTGGATTATTGGGCTGATGTTTTTCTCACCGAAACTTTCACACAGATGATGGTTGAAAGAATATATGGAATGATTCTCTCATAGATGAAGCTCTCTCAATTATTCAACCTTAAGAATTTCGTACATAAGAGTTTTAGTATTCATAGGTAGGGTACAAAACAGAGAGGCATGGGAAAATGCCTTGAATTCGCGAAATAAAAATTTTCCGTATTACCCTATCGCTCGAGCGAGAGCTCAGCGATGGTCGAGTGACAGCCTATCACTGAGAGAAGGCCTGATGATGGTTTAGTGATGATGTTTCTGCTTTTGTAGCTCAAGCTGAACCTTGGCGACAGTCTAGCGAAAATTCGCACCGTTTTCCTTCTTTTTCCATTCTTGAAACCCTATACTCAACCACCTACCTTTTGACTAATTGCACATTGCTTCTTTAACTTTTACAATGTATCAATTTCAGCCATTTGGTTTACAGAATTGCCAATTACAAATTATCTAGAACCTAAATTTTTTTCGCATAACCTTGTCGCTCGAACGAAGGCCTGGCGACAGTCCAGCGACGATATTTCTACTTTTGCTCGAGCTAAACCTTGGTGACAGTTTAGCAAAAATCCGTGTCGTTTTCCTTCTTTTCCCACTCTCGAAACCCTAGACTCAACCACCTACTTTTTGATTAATTGCAAATTATTCCTTAAACTTTTACAATGTATCAATCTTAGTCCTTTTGTTCACAGAATCGCCAATTACAAATTATCTAGAACCTAACAAACTCTCTATTTGGCATTCCTGTGATAAAACTACAATTTAAATCAAGATAATAATTAAATAGAAATTACAAACTCAAAATATGACTCAAACATCAGCTAAAAACTGTTTTGAATGAAATCTTCAATTCATGGTTCAGTACCTGTTTCCTGAAATAGACAACTCAAATACTAGTGTAAAATGTGTGAAAAACAGGATCGATAATAAATATAGTTCAAACAGTTTAAGTGTAAGAATCATTTAAGCAATTGTAACTCATAAAACATATTTTTTCGGTTTTAAATCACAAGTTAAACTAAGACATAGTATCAATGTAATCCAACATACCAAAACGAAACATTAACACTATAAAAACATCAAAAACTTAATTTAGAGAAACTGGAGTTAAAAATGCAAATACTCCCCCTTTCTGTAAACTTTCTAAGATTTTAAAGTAGTAGGTAAATGTATCTATGTCTCACCCCTCCGACCCCTCCGACATAAATTGCAAAAACATAATGATATGCAGTTTGATAAACTTTTTTATTTGATTTTTCTACTCCCTCTTTTTGTATGACAACAATAAGTCGAAATGCTCATATATATTATTTTTCATCTTAAGTGCAGACTTCTTTTCATTAAGTGATTCACGTGACCCCTATAAAGAGCTTTAGGCCAATTAACCAAAATCAATTGACCTTATGCACCAGGTTATGAGAAACCCCGCAGACTAAATTACTCAAGTCAAGTAGGCTCCGAAAAGTAGCATAAGATATTGAGCTCCCTTTATTTTATTTTTTTCATAGAATTATTTTTAATTGCAGGGAGAATCTTGATCTTAGGTCTAAATAAGATGGTCAATTTATGTTCAAAGTCACCCTACTAACATGTGACAACCATCCCAAATTTCACACATGCGATAGAGTTTTACTATCAAGTTCATAGTGTGTGTAGTGCAGATGGTATATGAAGAGACATATATTAAATACTCCAAATGTATCCTAAGCTAGCAATGGTAATTATATTACAGCTCACTAAATAAACTCATGTTTGATTACGACCTACAAAATCAAGTGTATTGTATATCATGCTGTAAAAACAATTTCCAGCAACAACCTTTTTAAAAAAAAATGTAAAATCATAACAGAAAATAACATAAAAATAAATTTGATACATGAATGAATGAATAGACACAGTGAATTGCGCATGCATGCACCTAAATGTCAAATTAGGGTGAAATTTAAATGCCATTACCATGAAAAGCACGACCATTTTCACGACCTTCCAGGTTGCTCATCTTAACCCAAACTTTCTTAGAAGTAGAAGTTAATTGTGTTAACCAAGTCATCATCTCAATTAAGTGGCTAACTTGATGGCAAGAAAGTTAACCTTGCCAGTGAAATCTTGATTCTTACTTCTAGTCACACGATTACGAAACCTAGGTCTAGTGTGTCCAATGCACCACAGTAGTAGCAAGTGGGAATGAACCTAGGTCCAAACCTGCTTAATGGTTGTTGTCGAATAGTAGGACGACCGACCATACGCTGTATGTCTCGATTCTATGGCATGCTTACCTTTGGGTTTAGGATAAGCAACCTCAGGAACTTTGTTGATGGCAGCAACGAATCTGGTCCTGGATGTACTAGCAGTAGCATCATGGTTATCAACATAACCAAGACCATGCCTATTTCCAGTAAGCTTGTTCATCCCAAGCAGATTATCAAGCTTCTGCGAGCTACTCATAAACGACTAAAGTTGAGCATTATATTTATCAAGATCAGTAGGTAATGATTTAACTTTAATTTTCAAGTTTTCATTAACCAGCTTCAACTCACCCAGTTTTCTAGTCGAGTCCTGAGGGTCACTTATCTGTTTTTCACGTTCAAGTTCAAGTTCGTTCACATTTTTCAAGAAGGTTTTATAGACCTTCTTAATTTTGAGACTCTCCTCAAAATATTTATGAAGGATTCGTGAATATCAGTCTCATCATCATACTCTTCTTCAGACTTTTCACTCTGATCCTCCTTCTCAACCATGAGTTTTTGTTCATCCTCACCACCAAACATCTTATTTTGAGAGCTCCTCATCACTCAAGGTCACGATTAAAGCCCAATGACATTCTCTACCAGAACTCTTTTTCAAATTAGGATAATCACTCCTAATATGAACAAACCCTTTGCACTCATGGTATTAGACAGATTAAGATTTCTTAACGGGAGTCCTAGAGGTATTTTTCTCACATCTACCTCTCGAGAATTTACTAGGGACATCACTATTCCGCTCCTGAGGCTTTCTTTTATTTCTCATTACCTTTTGGAATGTTTTAACGAAATTAACTATTTCGTCGTCCCTAAGGGTCTTAGTATTAGTGGACTCCTCTTCTCTAACAGTGTTCATGGTGATGGATTTAACCTTTTTATGTTGTGAGACTATGAGTTCATACATTTGAAGTGTTCATACGAGTTCTTCAATTTTAATGGCATCTATGTCCTTACTATCTTCTATTACAGTGACCTTGGGTCTAAACCTCTCAAGCAGTGATCTAAGGACTTTTTTTAATAATTTTAGACTCGGGGATCTTTCCACCTAAGTTAAAGCTAGAATTCACTAGGTCATTCAGCTTTGCATAGAATTGATCGAATGATTCATCGTCCTTCATTCCAATCTCTTCATACTTAGTGGTTAACATCTGTAGTTTAGAGTTTTTAACCATTTTAGTTCCATCGTGTGTAGTTTCCAGTATATCCCAAACTTCTTTAGCAGTTTCACACATCGACACTTGCCTAAATACCTCAGCAGACAACCATTAACAGGGCTTGAATGCCCTTACTATTCTAGCTACACTCATCCAAATAAGTTTTGGTCCACAGTGAGATATCAATGGGTGTGATATCTACAACCGTTGTTGAAGGTGGAGCCCACTCTTTTTGAACGCTCATCCAAATACGTTCATCCAACGCTTTGAGGAGAGCTTTTATTCGAACATTTTAGTAAGCATAATTGCTTCCGGCGAAGTATGGAGACATAGACATAGACAATGACTCATCTAGAATAATACCGATTTAAAGCTCTGATACCAATTGAAAATCGCGTAGTTCGACCTTAATAATACCTAGAGGGGGGTTAATATGTGTATGATGCGGAATCAAAATTACTAATGAATTAAACAGCAACAAGTCACTTTTTAATTCTTTTCTAGATGATTTTTCATACAAGTCAGTTTATTCCTAAGTTTAAATACCGTAGTTTGTATAATCAAACAATATAATGAAAGTAGTAAATCAACACTAGGATGATCACGGAGAAACCTAACTGGAAAAACTTTGGGCACTTATAGTCCACTATAAATGAATTTAACAACTTACAGTCTACCAAACTAGACGACCCGTACTATCTAATCTCCCCATTGCACTCATTAAAGCTCTCTGTTAATCTCGTGTTCCCCTTCACCAATCCTTAGCTGTTGTTGCCAAAGCTCTCTGTGGAATCTGCTACCCTACAGCACTCCAAGTCTTGTGAATTCGTTTATCTCCCGTGGATCACGAAGAATGACTCATTCTTCATAGACAGGAACTCCTGTCAACTTCTTTCAATCTTCAGAACTCTGACCAAATGTAGAAGAAGTAGTGATTTGGTATTTGGATTATTAGGCTGATATTTTTCTCACCAAAACTCACACAGATGAATGTTGAAAGAATATGTGGAATTATTCTCTCACGGATGAAGCTCTCTCAATTATTCAACCTTAAGAATTCCGTACATAAGAGTTTTGGTATTATAAGTAGGGTACAAAACTGATGGGCTGGGAAAAAAGCCTTGAATGCGAAATAAATAATTCCCGTATAACCCTATCGCTCGAGCGAGAGCTCAGTGATGGTCGAGTGACAGTCTATCGCTCAAGCGAAGGCCTGACGACGGTTCAGTGATGATGTTTCTGCTTTTGTAGCTTAAACCAAACCTTGGTGACAGTCTAGCGAAAATTCGCGCCGTTTTCCTTCTTTTCCCATTCTTGAAACCCTAGACTCAACCACCTACCTTTTGACTAATTACACATTACTCCTTAAACTTTTACAATGTATCAATTTCTGTCATTTTTTTCACAGAATCGTCAATTACAAATTATCTAAAACTTAACAAATTCAAAAATAGACTTCAATTAGAATTCCTAGCTGGACTTCAAGTAGAATTCCCAAGTGCTCTTTCAAATAGAATTAGGGTCATACTCTAATTCTAAAGCAATGAATAATTGAAATTTTTGATAATTTTTATGTAAGCTGCCAAATGCTATGAACTTCCAAAGTTTCAATTGACAATTGGAAATTCGAAACATGTTATATGTTATCCGTTATATGCAACAAGATTACATTGGCCACTCAGTAATAGGATTGAAAAGAGAGATTTGAAAGAATGGACACAAGCATTTTCTCTATACTATTTAAGTTGAGTACGTTTTACACCGCCAATTACTGTAAAATAATTGCAATTATTTGTAGTTAAATCACGGTACACAACAAAAAAGAGTGGGATAAAAATTATATAACACAGTTTAAATAAAAATGAGACAAACAAACGTTGATTGTCGTAGAAATGGGAACCTAATAAAGAAATATTTGTTATTGCATAGAATAAGAAAAATTTATTATTTGTTTGTCAAGGTAAATCAATTTGCGTCCTAATAATTCCTCGATGTGACTAATTAAATTTCCACTTCATAGGCTGATATTGGAGACATCAGTCGACTCGATGACACCATGCCTTGTGTCATTTCATTGAATGTCTATTTTATTTAGGTGAGGAAATTTTTGGAATGATTCAAACTCTACAATTTCATAGCAAATTTTAATGCACCTGACGACACTTTCCTTAAGACAATACTTTTCCCTTATCGAAAGAGTGCAAATGGGATCTTAATAGGTCTCCGGATACAATGGAATGACTTACAGTGTTTGGTAGCGTTTATGCACTATTGACAACAAACCGGAAATCAAGATGTATATGAATTTATATGAAAGTCTTTAAAATTGAGATACTAAGAGAAAAGAAATGGAATCGAGAAGAAAAAGTTGTTGATTACACTTTTGTATATAATATAGCACTTTATATAATAATCTATAGCTAGAATATTGAAAGAAATTCGTTGAATAATACCAATGTAGAAATAATTGTCCAAATAACAAGACGCTATTCACGGAAAATTGAATTAACTAGAGAAACTTGAAGGTTTTTTTACCACAGATCTCCCAAAGGTGTATACTTATGTGGAAAAAAAAAATTAAGAACAATGAAGGCAAAATATTTAAAGAACGATTTTTAACATAATAAATTTCGTAAAAAATATGGACTAATAAATTATCATATGGTGGATACAACCACAAATATATATCTTGTTAGCTTGACAATGTATAAAATTCAATGTGCCTATTAATAATATTTATATAAATTTTTGAATGATTTTTATATGCCTGAATCATATAGTTCACATGATATTATTATAAGGATGATTAAATACGCATTGCACTCTTTTTTCCTTAATCAAGTTTTTTCATTGAATTTTCTTGACAAGATTTTCAATGAGACATTTTTTTTTTGTAGCTTATTAAAAGTAATAATGTACTCTTTTTTCGTAATTAGAACTTTCACACAGGATTTTCTATAAATTGTATAAGAGACTGCTGAAGGGAGTAAAAATAAAAATTTTTTTTTCGACACACTATCAAATTAACTAAAGTCAAACAAGGATACATGAACAACTCAAAAGGAAACTATATCAAATGAGACATAATAAAACATATTTTTCTAAACTTCTTCAATACACAAAACCTGTAGAAGACTTATGAATATCGATATTTATAAATTCTAAAATTCAGATAAATTAAAAATGAATTTTAATTTCAATATTGTAACTCTAGATGACAGGTAGTCAACTTACTCCAATTAGTTTATAGCGATTCTGACTGCACTATTGATACTGTGTTTGAGCAGTTTTGGCTAAGTGTGAAATTTAATTAACAGATTAAAAAACACAAACACCATATGTAATGTGATAAACCACGAAGAGAAATATTCATGGATCCCATGTCATGAATTAAACAATCCACTAATTAATTTATAAAAATACAATAACAACCGTTTTTATAATTTCACAATATTAACCAAAAAAAAAAAAAAATCGAAAGAACTAGAACAATTCCATTTATTTCTTATTCTTTTGATTTGTTGATGAAGTGGAATCAAATCTACCGGTCATGACTTTATCACCACTTCCCTATTGTACTCGGTCGCAACCACCACTTGGACTAAGAACCCTCGTTCACGCCAAACAACTTGATCGATAGATTGGATTAAACATTCAGTACAAGTTATTTTGTGTTCTTCAAATACTTGAAGAAACGTTGGCTTTGAAAAGATTCAATTAAGCATCACTTCATATGAACTCGCTTAAAGACGACTACACTGCTCGTCACTAGGTCACCGAACAAGATTAGTTTTTCAAAACTTAATTCATTTCTTATTAATTTCTTTACTTATAGGTAAAACAATTTTAAAAAATAAGAATTAATTCTTAGTTAAACAATAGTCATTAGACACAATAAGAGAATGAGTATATAGGATAATATACAAAAAAGGTCTTCTAGATTTGTTACTACAGTAAAATGAGGAAATATAATATCAATTTAATCTAACCATATATTCACCTATTGAACAAATTTGAAAATATTTAGAATATTAAAGAATCTAATTTTACACGAGCCATAGCGTTATAACAATAAATCATATCTTGTTATATAGAAAGCTATAAAAATCGCAGCCCAAAGATTCTAGTCGAAACACTTATCATCCGGCCAATTAATATTGACCATTGCCAAAATATGTACGATTTTCCCAGGCTTTGACAATTGAATACTTAAAATTTGACTATTAAAAATCCCTAGGTATATTAAGCAAGCAAATAAATAAAATCTATAAAATATGGCACGCATAGTTTTCCAACAACGTTCAATAATTAAATTCACTCAAGTAATAATGTGGTTGACATACTCACAAAAAAAAAAAAAAAAAANAAGAATTCGTTCACTCAAAGATTTTTGAAGATTAAGGGAAGTAGTTGTACTCTTTTTCTATGTTTAACTTTAGTAGTCAATAAAATACATACAAGTCGATTAACTCTCGCTATTTTCTTCTCTTTGCTCTCTAGTGTATAACATTATATGTAAACTAATACCAATACATGAATGAACAGAGTAAGGTATGCACAAATTTTTATTTTTTTTTTATTTTTTATTTTAAGAAGAATCTCACATCTTACACTCCCAAGATGCAAAACTCCATTTTAATATCAATATAGCACAACACTAATCTCGTCGAACCAGGAAACGATTGTACTTTCACGCAGAATAACCATGCTCACTAATCGCTCAAAAAGCACGGAATAATTTAATTTTTTAACTAATTTTTTATGTAAAAGAAAATAATAATAAATCAATTTTTAGAATTGATTTGGAGTGCTGAAATCAAATGAGAGTTGGGGGCCCTATTTATAGATTTTCCGTTGTCCAAGAAAAAAGCTGCCAAATGCTATGAACTTCCAAAGTTGCAACCAGACAATTGGAAATTCAAAGCATGTGATATGTCATCCATTATATGTAACAAGATTTCATTGGCCACTCAGTAATAGGATTGAAAAGAGAGATTTGAAAGAATGGACACAAGTATTTTCTCAATACTATTTGAGTACATTTTACACGGCCAATTACTGTAAAATAATTGCAAATATTTGTAGTTAAATCATGGTACACAATAAAGAGAGTGGGATAAAAGTATATAACACGATTTAACTCTGATAATATAACAAGACAAACAAACGTTGATGGGAAGATAATATGAAATATTTGTTATTACATATGATAAGAAGCATTTATAATATGTAATGTCGTAGGTTTGTCAGGGTAAGTCAATTTGTGTCTTAACAATCCCCCGATGATACTAAATTTCCACATCATCATAGACAACAATCGGCTCGATGACAAGGCTAACCACCACTTGTGTCTTTTGATTGAAAGTCTATTTTATGTTGGTGAGGAAATTCTTGAAATAACTCAACACTCTATAATTTCACAGTAAATTTGAAGGAACGCGTTCTCCTCAGGACAAGATTTCTCCTCATCGAATAAGTGCGCAAGGGATAAAAATATTTTTTCAGGATATAATGGAACGACATGTAGTTTTTTATGGTTTTTATGCACTAACGATAATATATTGAACAACAAGAAGTATATGAATTTATATGAAACACTTCGTAATTTGGTTATGAAGTATTCCGGATCACAAAGCAAGAAATATAAAGCGATAAACATTGAACGTAATGCACATTGAGTAGAGGAGAATAAGATAATATTTGAAAATGCTTAAATTTCTTACATCTTACTAAGGAAGCCTCAGTTTATTTCTAGCAATGAGTGTGTTTGATCCTTATTTTTTGGGCAAATAAGTTTTGTAATAGTAATTTTTTTTTATTTAAATGTGTTGTCAAAAAGTAGGAATTTTTTTTTTTTTTTTTTAAAACATGTTAAACGTAAACTTTTATTAAAAGAATGTGTTGTTGAAGATGAGATCGGAAAAAAATGAATTTTGGGAAAATGGAGCTCAAATGGGTGCTATGTTACCCTTCTTCATAAAATTGCAACTAAAGAAAAAAATAAACTCTTAAACATTATATTATACTCATTATAATTTAAAAACTCAGATTTTGAACAAGAAATTAGTATTGTAATATTCCGTCGTATGCGTATTACTTTCTGGAATATCAAATTTCTCCTTCCAACAAACCTGAAAACATTTACTCATCTTGAATGGGCACGGATGATCAACATGATTGAACACCAGTTTAAAAAATGAACAAAATCGAAAAAAATAATAATTCAAGTCCAGCAAATTCACGATGTGTCATTAAAATGAATTTGCTCCCTTATATGTAGTACTTAAAGGCAAACATCAATCATCTCCCATGATAGAAAAGATTTTCCCTTATTAAAGAAGCACAACAATTTCCCAAGTGTTCCAATGAACACAACTTTACGTTTTCTACTCGAGAAATCTGAACAGAATATTTGAAGTACTGCATTGTGTGTGTAACATGATTATTTCTATATATATGCAAAATTTTGGCATAGAAGAAGGTTATTTAGAGAGCGTCATGGTCATTCAAATAGACAAATAAAACCTCTTCACAAATAGTGGTGATTATTGAGGCACGCTTTCGAACGAACAAAGACGTCTATTAAGTTGGTCACAGTCGATCACATACTTCGGTTAAAGGTCATAGACGATCACAAGTTGCAGAATTCGATTACATTCATAAACAAGCACCAATCGAAGGTTACAGACGTCGGTCATGTTGGGTTTTTTGATACCCAATAAATCTGAACGATGATGTAAAACCGATGTTGGATAAATTATATCGACACCTTAGTGATGGCTCGACCCGGAAACAAGTTGGGGCCACTAGAAGCAACTTAATTGAGATAATGTTGCTCGTGGTGCAACACTCGTGGATGTTCCAAGTTATTTGGGTTGGATGGTTATATGCATTGGCCCATTATGGCTGGTTAGTTGTGGTAATATATAGGTAGCCCATTAAGTGAATTTAGGCCCATATAAGTGACCTAACAATGATGTATATATCTATACCATNGTGACCTAACAATGATGTATATATCTATACCATTTTAGCCGTTTTTTGTGTGGGTGTGTAATTTGCATGAGAAGGGAAAAGAGGGACAGCCGGATTTTGGGTGATTTTCTTGGTGAGTTTCAACCGATTATTCTCTTCTCCTTCTCTACACGTGTGGGCTGCAAATACCACCACCAAGTACCTCTTTGTGGGGGATGTAAACTTGTGGCAACTGGAAAGTTAAAGTTGTGGGTCGAAGCCTCTTTGGTTGGTGTCGTGTTTTGGTTGAAGACTGAGCCCAGTTTTAGTGTTGATTGAAGCCCCAAATTCCTACAAATGGTATCAGAGC
>CAIGRO010296016.1:0-16103 GCA_903798355.1 Fraxinus baroniana
ACATAAAATTGTGACCTACCATTGGGTAAGTACGAGTCAATTTCGGAACCATGTGTGATTATCGATGATGTTTTCTACACTTCTTATAGTTTACGTTTTTTTTTTTTACTTGCAAAATTAAGAGACTATTCTCTTTGTGTTTCAATTTGTGTTTTGAGTGTCCATTTTGAGATTGTTGAAAACGTGTTCTTTTTGAAATTTTGAAAACACCCAAAACGCGTATAGATTAAAATCAGATTTTTAATAAATTTTGATAAAAATTGATGAAATGTGTGGTTGAAAGTTGTGGGTCTCATAAAATGTGTGATTAAAATTAATTGTTAACTTTGACTTGAAATTAAAATTCGATTTTATTTTATACCAAACAGGGCCTTTGTCGACGAGATCAAAATTTAAGTTCAACTTGACTAAAATTATGTGAAGTCGGCGCAATCAGGTGACTGAATTTGGAGTGAGTGCTAATTTAAATTAAGCCCATGTTTGGTATATATTAACATTTTGATTTTCATTCTTCTACTCATTTTTAATCAAACATTCTTCAATAAAATAATTTTTTTCATCATATCAATAACTTTTTCTTTTTTTTCAACCACACATTCTCCATCAATCTACTATTTCAGAATATATTTTTCCAAAATAATGTGGCGCAAACACACCCTAAAAAATTTGATAAATTCAACTAACAATTATGTCTGTCAGAATACTATGTTGTCATTTCTTAACCAATAGAATACTTAAAATTTAAAATATAACCATTAACCAAGAAAGTTTTTTAACCTTGGATTTATCAACAATTTTTTTAACATTCTATTTCTATCTGAGAAAGCTGTAACTTGACTTCATTTAATTTATGTATATTTAAGCATTTATTGAATATCATTTCAAAGGTGTTTATCAATTAGGATTTTAATTCGTATTTAATTTTCTGTCAAACGTGATGCAGAGTGTATGTCTCAAGATGAAGCAAATATTTGGTGCTTGGATGTGGTTAATATGAGACCAATTGAACAGATTAGTGCACGGTGGGAAAGCATGTCTGTCTGATATTTTGGTTGGTATGGCTGCAGATTTTGAGAGGTTACAGGAGGAATTTTAGAAGCAAATTTAAAGCTCCTGTCATGCCCTAATTGTTTGTAGGTGACAGAAGTTGGCGACGAAGCTCCGATGAACGTCAAAAAAAGCCATCAACCAAGCCGCTTCAAACAAATGTACATTGGCCTTTTTTTCATTCAAAACAGTGTTGTGCTTTGTAATGATAGTAGGGACGTGTTCGGTAGAGATTAAAATCGAATTAAAATTAAAAAATTAATCGTTGTTATTAACTTTTATTAGACGAGTAAGACTCAATAACTACTATATTTTAATTTTAAGTGGATTTTAAGCCATACCGAACACGCCATAAATAAAGTATGCTAATCATCATATGTGACAACCAGGGGTGGAGGGATGTGGGGGCCAGGCCCCCACACCATTTTTGACAATTTTTTTTTTTTTGGGTAAATACCAATTTCAACGCATTTTTCACATAGAAAATATTGAAATTTGGACAAGGCTATTTCTAGAAGAATTGTATCCCTTCAAGTTAGCTTTCCAACGAAATTTGATTCATCACAATCGGACATCGGTAGAGAAAGTTATGATGAAAATACTGACGACTGCTCAATCTTTGCTCGACTTTCGCTAGAGGCTCGCTTGTGCTTCCAATGCAGTAACTTTTTGGCCCAGTTTCGCCGACATGATTGATGATCATGTAGTTATACAACGTTATCAAAGTATAATTTTGTTAAATTAAAGAATGGTACTTTCTTTTATACGTTTCTTGATTTTTTTGTTAATAACGTACCTAAAAAAAANTATACAACGTTATCAAAGTATGATTTTGTTAAATTAAAGATTGGTACTTTCTTTTATACGTTTTCTGATTTTTTTGTTAATAACGTATCTAAAAATTTTTTTCGGGAGAACCCCCGTGGACCCCACCCTTTCATCTCTACCTCTAGGCCCTACTTTCGAGGTCTAGCTCCGCCCCTGGTAACAACTTGTTATTTAAGACATTTAACTTATTATTCAAGATAATAGAATTACAAGAAATTAATGACTCAAATAACAATCTGCTACATAGGGCAACTATTGTTGTCGACTACTACAAATAACATTATTCTATTAGACAAGGTTATTTTCTTTACGCTATACTCACTTTGCATTATGTAGATAAACGATCACATTTCAAATAAATTAAAATCCATGCAAAAATAAATTTTACCGCCTACAATCCCAGCCCCAATAACCACATTCTTAAATTCAATATAAAATGGTCTTTGCAGTCTGAGTATTGATAAACTATAATTTAAGGTCACAAAAAAACTACCAATGTCTGACCCCCAAAAAAAAAAAAAAAACCCCTCTTTTAAGTTATACATTGGCCCTTTTCTTTCCATGTCATTTAACAACCATCCTTGACCCCTTATTCCTCAAATAAAGCAAGCACCAGTTTCACATCCCCAAATTTTCCTTATTGTTTCAGGGTCCAAAAAGAAGGTACAAAATTGGAATTTTGTAACGAGAGGTAGCCGAGGAGATAAAAACTCATTCACGATGATTTCCATAAATCCATGAAACAATTAAGCACTGGAAAATCCAAACTCGATCTAGTGCCTTCATGAAGCTTGGACTGCCAAACGCTGAAGATGATCAATGAAAACTTGTAGACTCACATCATCAGTGAATATCACATCCGAACCAGTAGCCATCTCGTGTACGTTACTGTATGTCGCTGATGGGTTCAACTTTGCCAACAGGAATCTTGCCTGTTACAATGTGCACCAAACCATAAGATACATTAACGAAGTATATTACAGGAAGTGGATGGCGGATTCTTTTTAAACCACTAAAACTATTGAAATGGTACACAAAGAAAACTAGGTAACATTATAAGGAAAAGCTGGATCCGTAATGGACGAGTCAATTATTTTACAAACACTACAAGTCAACTCTGAGGATCCTCTTACTTCCTGTGTTGCTATATGCCATTCAAAATGCTGTATCAACTATGTGGAATTTTTAATAAAAATGCATCTTTAGCAACAAAGCACGATGATTACACTAGGCATTGTAAGACAGATTGCCCCACACTCAAATCTGAAATACTCTTCAAAATTATCTAGTACAAGAACCGAGTTACAATGAATCATCAAAGTTCACATTCTAAGACAGAATACAATTGAGCAGAGGATGCGGGGGTGGAATAAGGTAATTTGCCTCCATATTTCTGCAGAAATTGAAATTTTAAAGACATACTTAGGTTTTGTTCAAAAAACAACGTTTATTCCCACAAATGAGCCTGCCAGTAGAATCAGCTACAACAAGCCCATTCTGCACTGTCTCTATACCTATTTTTTGAGGTAACCCCGTGAATCTGAACTGTTTGTGTCCTACTATTTCTAAGGTAATTATTTTCAAGTATTTTACACGTCATGGCAATTAGGACAGAGATTCTATATCAGGGTACAGTGAATGATCTATCTGGTGGAATAAAGGTGTGTTGTCACTCCAAAAAAGTCAAAAAAATGTAAACACCACCTACACAATTTAACATCCAGAAATAAGCAGGGTCATTAGAAGCCCAGAATATTCACACATACCTCAATTCATGGTCAAGAGCTAGCTCACTTTGATATTTACAGAAACAAATACATAACAGTCAAGCTAAATTTCAAGCAAACTGAAATTAGGAGAAAAAGCTAACCTGGGAACCATGCTGATCACACACCACCAGTCTTGGCACAGGAAACCGATCACGAACAATCAGTTGGGCATCATCATGTGGAGCTTGTAATAAGTGCGCAAACGCCTATGAAGACAAGGAGAAGAGAGTATTGTTATGCACGCGGAAAACAACATATTATTTTCTTGAAAGTACAGCCTGATTCTAAGTAAAACTCAACTGCCACAATTCCAAGATAGACTGAGGGCGTAAGAAGTCAAGAATTTAGAGAAAAATATTTCAGCACTGTTTATGCATTCCCAGAAATGCTTCCCCATCTTAAATTAACCATACTTACCAACTAACACATGCTAATATTTTTATGAATAAGCCAAAACAAAAAAAAATGGAAAAGGAAAAATGGAAAGATCAACATCAAAGGAGAAACGCATACTTGATGTTCTGGTTGATTCTGGTAACCCATGTTCCTCCATTGAGCTATTGTCATTCCATGGAAAATAACTACACTAAAATATGAATCTAGCAAGAGAATGCGATCAGCTGCAATGGATGACACATCCAACAAAGCTGGTGCAGGCAGTGAATTAAATGAATATGATATTAATGATGGTTGAATCATGACTGTGGCATTGCTAATAATCTCCCGATTCAACAAAATACGAAAATATGCGGTCTCATCAGGACTATTATTGAACACCTGAGAGAGAAGACGGGTCATTAATCACTATTATGTACATTAAAAATAAAAAGGAATAAAGACACTAGTGCAAGCAATATTACCTGTACAAATTGTGATCTACGCAGATTAAACAAAAACTGAGGGAACAACGAAAAACTTGGATTTAATGTAAATGAGGTTGGATCGTCCTTTCGATAGTCACCAAATTTGGAACATAGTCGAATTAGATTCCTATCCAGCCACCTTGTTGCGTCAAATGCTTCCTACAATTAGGGAATAACAGTCAGACTTCTCTTATACTGTTTACCAACTCAGTGAAAATAACCATAACAATATAGCCTCCATTCCGAAAAATTTATAAATCATTTATAAACAGTCAAACTTCATTTTTAACCACACATGCCAATGGATTCACAAGTGTTATTCACTTATCCACCACTCATTTCTATTTATTTATAAATTCGAAGTTTATAAATTCTTCCCAAATGGAGGCTAGTAAAACTTTCTTTAGGTAAAACAAACTATAATATTCCCCAGGCAATCCAACCAAATTAACTCCTCTACGCCAGGTTGGGGTGCCAAATATCTGAATCACTGAATGTAACTCTTCAGCAATCACTCATTTGTCTTGGCCTAGCACCATTCACTATTTTCCAACTTACCTGAAATCTAAATTAAATAGCACCACCCAGAGAGACAGCAAAATCAAATATAAATCCTGCACAGCGAAGTCCTCGTACATTCCACATTCTAAATACAATCGAACACCAGATCAAGACGTTTATGAGTTGGAAAAGTGCCAGAAAAGACAGATTTCTTTTAGTTGTTCACTTGTCAAAAATTAACTCCAGTGTTGCAAAAAATTACTGGGCCAGCTAATATAGCACATACCACATGAGCGGTCTAAATTAAGACCAATGAAGCTGTAAAGAATTTAAGGTGAGTATGGCACCCAGCATAATGTTGACACAAAGAAAATGAAGTTCTTGTATGAGAAGTAAAGAAAAAAGGAGTTCAAAATAACGAGCATATTTACTTTATGCAGGTAATCAAGTTTCAACCATGCAATCAACATTTTATTAACTGCCCCGGTTCATATATCAATATGTAAGCAGATCAAGTCTTCATTGTTAGACCTCATTAGCAAATGTAAAATTCAAATAATGGTATACAGAAACCACGACAAAGTGATGCAGCCAGAACTTAGAATCAGAATAAGCATTCTTGCATGCCGGTGGTGATGCACACTACAGAAGTGTAGGGTTCTGCCAAAGAAGGGAAGATTTGCATATGGTATGCTTACAACAGTTCTATGAAATGTAATAAGTACCTCCATCTCCATTTTATAAGAAGCTAATCTAGCCATTACTACAGCAGCAGCTTCCTGATCAAATCCTTGAACTAAGTCCTGCAACCACAAAACTCTTGCATATCAGGATTAACCTGCCAGTACCAGCTAATGTTATTCTTGCAAGAATTAAAAAGGCACCTCACCAGGCCTTACAAATTTACATGATAAAATAAATTTTACTCCAAATACAATCAAAATATAAAATTAAAAGGGTATCAAAAAAATTCTCATTCTTTAACTTGCAAGGTTAGCTGGAATAAAATGATAAATTTGCCTAATTTTAGTACAAATACTGGAAATAACGTCCGAAAATGAAATGATACAGGGATAAGTTAAAGACCTCGAGTCTCAAACATATAAATGCTTGAACTACCCTTAACTTCATATACTCTAAAATATGATCTTTTTCCTTTTTCTGTAAATGATTTGAACCACCGTTACCAAACCGGGAGACCACCTATGTCTAAATTGGTTCCACCAAAAAATTTCTAACACCCTATAGTCGGACAGGAATAGACCACTGACCTGTGATCAAATTCATAAATTCTTAGGGGATAAAAATGTTCACAACTGTCCTCATATGAGAAAAATTATAATGTGATTATAATGAAAAATAATGGGTCCCACTAAATGTGTGGATGATAAGTGGGTAGTAGTTGTGATGTATAGTTCAAAATAATGTTGACATTGACTTCAACTTATAAGGAGATCATAATAAAACCCAAACAAGAATTATATGTTACTTCTTTCCTCCCAACCAGTATGTTCGATGTGCCACATAAAACCACACTAGTGTCTTGAAAAGATAATTATCTCCTCAGAAAAAAAAGTTTGTGGATCATTCCACACAAGCCTAAAAAAAATGCTGCGAATTTTCCTTGGGTTCAACATTAAACAATTATTTCAGTCACGTGATAACAAAACAAAAGAGGCGCACCACAGCACCATAACAAAAATGACAGTAAAAGAAACCATTGGGGTACATGAAGAACCTTTCTCTACATTGATCTGGGAAATAATTATAAAAGCCGGACAAAGAAAGATTTTCTCATGAGACAACAAATAAAGACAATTAATCATCTTACCTCAGTGCCAACAGCACTATCTACCCACCGTCTAGTAACAGTTGTTACTCTAAGCCTTGTTTGGCCATCAGAGCTCTGGTAACTGCACTAAAAAAATTTGGATTAGAGCCAACAATTTCATTCGAATTTAACTGATTCATAATTTATATGGAAAAGAAATATGATATGTGAAACATTTATATCAAGAATTAAAAAAACCAGCCATAAACATCTTGAAGCCCAAGAGTTGCAAAGACAGGAGAAAAGCAACACAGTAAAGAGTGATCAAGTACAAAAGTGGGAAGCTAAATTTTTAGAAGTGGTTAAAAATATTCTCCACATACCTAGTTAGAAACTGTATGTATAACTGTGGATTTGTTCCAGAGGGATCTGACTTTTCACTAGAAGAAACATCAAAGAAAACAGTCAAGCAAGTATTTCTGTCGAGGCCACACATCTTCCAAGCTGTAGTGTTCCCCTGTCCAATGACTGTGTTGGCAACAGCAGGGCCTTTCTGCAATAGTTTCTCACATAAATTTCAAGGTAATAACAGTGGATGCATCAGAATAGATCCTAGAGCCGAAGAGAGCTTGCTCTCGATTTCCAGCCATGTATAAGATGACTAACACAATTACTTAGCAAGTTTTAATTGAATCAACCTTCTCCAATGATGTGCATGGCCCTAGGATCCCTTGGATTTTGATTTCCTTCGAACAGTTTATCTCAAGTGCCCCACTGAAAAGGACAAACAGGAGTTTTAGCAAGTTTCTGATTTCCATAATTTTATTGATAGATATAACTGGAAGACTTGAGCAAAACAAAGAGTGCAAATATTCACGTTGGTGGAGATGAAAATCTCTTAAAGTTAAAGGTCCACATCCAGCTGAATCTTAGACAGGATTTATGCTGTGAGCCCATATATGGCATTACTGCAGCACAAGTTTTTTCATCCATTGAAGGACATGAATAAAATAATCACATAAGAAGAAAAACAGCCAAGGTTGCAGAAGTGGCACAAAGGAAGCACAGGAGACATAATTTCCTTGTTTAATCTGTTATCTTTTAGTTTCTCTGAATTTCCCCAAGATTTACAGCACTCAAATCGTCAATTTCTGAGTATTTTTACACGGGCATGGATTAAAAACTCAGCATCCCTTGCTCTTCCACCTCACCTCGCTCCATATGCTATAATAACATTTACACTTGGAAAGCCCACTCACCAGAGAGAGAGAAAAAAGAGACAAATAAAGCGAAGAGTTCAGTGTCCACTATCAAGGAACTCACTTGAATGAAAGCCCAAGGGATTGTTCTCCATCTTCAAAAATGCGCTTGAATGAGTCCTTGAAAACAGAGTGACCAAAACTTTCAGCCAGAATCACCAGTCCACCAGTTCTTTCAATGGCAACTTTCATCTCAGCAATCCCAACCTGAAAACTAATATTGTAAGTAAAATGGGTAGAAAGTAGGGCAGTATTTATCTTCGAGCACAGGATTGTTGGTTGCTGTCAAAAATTTTAAAGACAGAATCCAATAAATACAGATCACAAAAGAAAGGAACCCTCCTACTTTACATTCAGCACTTCATATCTTCTTAAGACATACAAAATGCCTTCACAACCGCCAAAAGAAAAGACTGAATTCAGGTCAAAAAAGCATAGCAAAATACTAGGAGGAACAAAAACACCACCACCAAACAAGCCTTCTATGTAAATTCATCATTTCATGATTAATAAACAAACATGTATCGAGTATCAATAAACAAATAGGTCCAACAAAGTGTGAAAAAATGTAATTTAATATAGATATGTACATGCAAGAGTAGACGTACAGAAATACACACTTGTGCGCACACACACATATTTCATATTTGTACTAATACATGCACAACAAAATACCACAGTTATATCATATCTATAGTTTGTTTTAGCATATACAAAAACCATGCAAATGCAAATACAAAGATTTCAGCAGACTCACAAACCTGATCAAGTGCAGAGGCAAAGACATCCAACACGTGACCCTGACTAACCAGCTGTTTTCCAAGTTCCTCGTAGAAATGAACAGCTTTTTTGAAAAATGGTGCTGCATCCTTGTCAAGATCCTTGTGGGAACGGACAGGATCAGACAGATCTTTAGACCCAATCTGCACACAAAAGTATCAACAGTTATAACAACTTAAATTTTCATATCGAATTCATCAGCATAAAATAGTCATGAAAATACAACAATAACCAATTTCTAAAAAGTATGTATCATGTACAATACAAGACAGGCATGTCTGCACGTCATTTCTCCAAACATTAGTTTACAACTCATCCCCGGACACACTAATTGATAAATCTAAAAGTATGCAGCATATACGCACACGTTTTTTCCCATTTCTTCATACTCGTGAATGACAAATGTCATGTTATACGTACAAATCACATTACAGTTTCAAAAAATCTGTGCTGTTAAATATAAATACTGATTAAGGTGGTAATAAGAAAGTTAAATAGCACACAGAGTCGTGCCACTTTTGTCTCTAGACTTTGTTTCTAGGCATTTCAATCCCCAACAATCCAGTTTCTGGCACAAGTAGTCTCTACTCACGGTTTCCATAAAAAACAATCCATTAAATTCAACAATAAGACATTTGTTCCCTCAAATTCAAATAAAATATAAAAAGAACAAAAAATAGAAAAGAAAAAATAATTTATCTTCTTCTCTAAACCTCCCCACCCCATCCCAACCCCTGTGCAGCACCCCACTCGCATCTGCTGACAACCCTCCCAGCCCCCCAGCCCAGTCTCATGGAAAAAATTGTGATTTTCCCAAAAAATTCGTAATTTGAAGAAACAATAGTTATTTGAAAACTCGAAATAGGAAGGACAAAGATGCCAAAAAGAAAAATCAGATTACTTTCTCAAAGTGAGCTAGACGAACTCAGAAAGCAGTCCTAGAATCTGCAACAACAGAACTCCAAAATTTCATCACTTAAAATGCAAATCATACTTTAGATTCTAATATTTTTAAAATGGCTGATATTCTCACCTTCTCCTTTGAATTTTCATTACAATGCCATTATTTATTGTGTGAGAAAGAATTTTGTGAATGATGACCTGGCATCAGAAGTAACAACAAAATACCATGATTTTGCATCAATTATTTTATTTAAGTCCATATGGCTCAGACTCCTCAAATTTCCTTACATACGGATTTTGCAGTGTGACTCACCATCTACAAAGTTAATTAATTGGGGGTGGTTGTCGTGAATTGCATTGTTTGTTGTGGGGTGGGGTGGCGTGTAGTCGCTGACAGTGACAGACTGCAAGGGTGTTGGGAGTGGGGAGGTTTGAGGAAGAATATAATGAATTTTCCTTATTATTTTCCATTTTTTATATATTTTATTTGAATTTGTGGACAATACTGTTTTTCTATCAATCTAACAATTTTTTTTGGATAAAACTATTAGTTGAGATTTCTTGTGCCTAAAATGTAAAAACAGAACTTTGGAGGTTAAAAAAATGAATAGATTGGGACAGAACTGCAAAAGGAGTAAAGGTAGGGAATTGAGCATTCATTTTAGCCTAATAAGAATTATTCCTTTTATCCTCCTTTTATCCTCCATTATTCCTTTTACCGCATAATATGTATCATTCGAATGCAATACTATTTTCACACCTAAACGGCCAGGTTTGACTTCCGCAATGGAGATTTCCATTAATAATTTCTTTATAATTATTTAATTTACAAAGAAAATGAAAATCACATTTGACGCTATGATCTGAAAACCTATTTAAGCTTTTTTAAGCAAAATCATCCATACACAGGTTAGGAAAGATTTTCACTTGGCCATGAAACACAATAGAGATGCAAATTTGTGCCAAGGGAATCATTTTTGGAAGTTACCTAACGGCAAGGGTGCAAACATTTTACTGTCCAGTGATCTGAGAAAGTTGTGTGATTTGCCCTATATACAATAACAGCTTGTTTTATTAGTTGTCTTTTTAATTTAAAAAACTGATAATCTATAATTAAAAACTAAGTGTAAGTAGTCTATTATTATATATTAAATCCCGAATCTAATGGACAACAAAGTGTAAAGGGCAAAGAACTAAGTATTTTATTCTTCATTGATTAGTTGATTGCTTCCGAAATTGCAGATAAGAAAGGAGACACAACAATGGCAAGGCACATTCAATTACCAGGTGTTCCTCAACTAGTAACCTGCCTTTCTTCCGTCAAAATATCAGATAAATTCACGGAATCTGGTATGAATGCTTGGCAAGGATGCATTATTTCTTAATTGGCAAACACACTAATATAATAATATAGAAGTACAACATTGAGTAAAACAAAAGTTGAAGGCTTTACCGCTCCAGGACCTTCTGTGCATGGACCCCCTACCAATGCGATAATCCGTGCACCAGTTCCCACTGTAGATGCACCCAGCAACCCTGCAGCCACGCTCAATGCAACTCCAGTACACCTCAACGCTCTATTGCCTGGTGCCACAGGCCACTGATCTGTCCCCAACTCATCCAACAACTAACACAAGACATGAAAAGCAATTAATGATCAATCGCACAGCGATCAGCAACTCTCAGAATAAAATAAGTTATCTGGAACAATAAAATCTTTTACTGCCAATCAAAAACATTTCTGCATAAAATGAGTTTGGATGCAATTCACATTCAAAATCCAACAAAAATAAATGAGCATCAAATGCACAGGTAAAAAAGTATTTTATCTCAAATTTTGATTTAGCAAATAATTACCGAATTGAGTGTGTATTCACATTCAGAAGCTGGCAACAAAAACCGGTTAATTCCCGTATTAACAGACCCGGCCGTGGGGCTTAGTTGGCCTCCGGGCTTCTGAACACCTGTCCCAGCCCGCCTGCCACCAGTAGAGCTGAGCCCCAACTGCTCCAAGACTTGATCTTTAGAAAACTCCTTTGATCCCCTAAATACATAAACCTTAGACATCTCCGAGAACCCTAGCTCATGCAGTTGCACCTGAGTGCCATATGAAATGAACCCGACCATCGCATTGTCCGGAAGCATCCCAATAGCTCGTTTCAATGCCGATTTTGCAAAATTCAGCTCCTCTTCAATCACACACGTATCGATAACAAAAAGATAGATTGGCGCGGGTGGGACAACAGGAACAGAATTATAATTCTGGGGGTTTTGGGGGTAATTGGGGATGGCGTATTCAATGGAAGAGAAATTCGGATACAATTCCGCCGGTAAATTAGTCTGTGAAATGGAGTTGTAATGTTGCGGAAAATGGTTCCGCTGGAAGCAGAAAGGGCAGATCCATAAAAGGGCAGTGAAATCAACGCGGCAAAATGGATTCAGGACAGATGAACACGACTTGCAACGTAAGGGAATGTACGGGAGGACGTGAAGATCGACGTGGGGGCGGATCGGCTGGATCGAGGATGCGATAGGGATCACACACTTGGAAGCCTCGACCTTCGTACGTGGCCAGTTGTTCCACGTCATCCGAATGCCCTCGATTCCCTCAGGATCTGTCTGGACTAGCTCCGGCGCCGCCATGGATGATTGATTGACTGATACACCGAATGTGGGTTAGAAATGATGAGCTTGAATTGGGGGTTTTTGAAATGGAAAATTGAGCGAGCGACCCCTGAGAGGGAGAGGTGAATGGGAATTGGGAGGGAAGAGGGGCCGCTCCGAAAGAGGAGTCAAGAAACAAAGGTGAGTATGAGAGTGCGATTTTGTGTATGGCAGATTTGCGGGGGGGGAATAGCATTATTGTTCTACTCAATACCCTTTCATATTTACATCGAACCACCTTGATTTTTGTAATTTTGGAGGAGTCGTCTTGTATTTTTACCTTACAATTTGACATCAGTTTGACAACTATTATTTCAATAAAAATTAATTTTTATACTTATTTTTAACAATATATTTTCACGATAAAATATTTTACAGATAAGCCCAAAAATTTTCCCAAGTTTAACAACTTTATTCTTCAATAAAATCACTATTCAAAGCATAATTTTTTAAAACATGAACATCAAACATGGGTAATGTTACATTTTAGAATGTGTTTGGTAGAGATTAAAATCATATTAAAATTGTAAAATTAGCTGTTATTGTTGATTTTTATTAGATGAGTGAGACTCAATAACGGCTATATTTTCAATTTTAATTGAATTTTAATTGAAACCAAACACACCCTAATCTCTATTATTACATTGCACCATAGTCTCCTGCTTGGGAGTTTTGGGGGTGGTTATGGATTATTTTAAAGTACTAATTTTGAACGTTTATAAGTAAATCGATTTTGAGTGATTTTAGGTGCAATTTTTAAAATAGTCCAACTAATATTTAGGAGTTTATTATCCATCGATTATGAATTTTTTTTTTAAAAAAAAAGAATCAAATTACATATATGTCATTGGTGAAATTTTCAATTTATAATTTTTTGTAAGAAATTATTTACTCATGAGCAATATTCTAAAAAGCGGTAAACCGTGAAAATCAAGTTTCGACCTAGGCAATCTTAAGCATTAAAAAGAGTAAAAAAAAAAAATTTTTTATTTTACGTTTTAAATCAATTTAAAAAATTATATAATAATTAAAGGAAAAAAGCTTTGAAAGATGTAAAAAGCATTAAAAAGCATAAAAACATGAAGAAAAAAAAAGTGTGGTCTAGGCTAGGTGCGCCTAGACACAAAAATATATATATATATATAAAATATAAAAATGAAAGTGCGCAAAAAAGAGGGGGAAACTAGGTGTTTTGCTCGCGCTTAACACTGCTCATAAGTGATATTTTACTTGTAAATATTTTTGGCACATAAGTTTTTAACTTAAAAAGCTAAATATTTATTAAAAAAAAATTCCATTAGTATTTTTTTACATATAAATAAATTTTACATCAATAAGTTAATTTTATACTTTTAAACTTTTTATACATAAGTTAATTTTTTACTTATAAGTAACTTTTTTATATTTTATAATTGTATTTTTAATTAATAAACAAATTTTTACACAAAAGTAAATTTTATCTTATAGGTGCATTTTTTACTTATAAGTAAATTTTTTTAATTATAAAGTAATTTTTTTTAGTTAATGTACTTTTATTTACAAGTTATTTTAAACAAATTATGTTCATTGAAAATAATTATTTTATAGAGGATGAAATTATAAGAGGATAAGAGAAACGGTGAAAACCTATTCAAGGAATAAGTGCACTTATTAATCAGATGCATTCATTTGAATCATTAATCATATCACTCTCGTTCATAGCCACTTCGATCGCATTTTACTATTTGCCCATTTCACAAATCCTTTTTTAAGCATTTTATGCAAAGCCACAACCAGAATTAGACTATCATGCTAGGTATTGGATGTTAATTAGTTGCATATTTCCAGCAAATTAAGAAAGTGTTAAAATGTATATTTGGTGGCATATTTTATTCTGCTAGATATTGAGAAAACGATTTTTTGAGCCCAGGTCAGGTTCAATTCCAGTAATTATGTAGATCCGAATGGTTTCATTGACGAAATACTAGAAATATAATTGATGATTCTGGATATTGAAATAACCGAATTGATCTATCTAACGCCCATACCTAAAGAAATGAGTCCCAAACAAAATAAAATAAAAAGTTGAAGAATTTTGGAGAGTAAGAAAATGGAAGGAAGGGCAAAAGAGCGTTGTAACAAACTGTGATGCAAGGGTAAGACGCATAGGAAAGTATGTAGAGAAAATCGAAAAGTACGAAAGTAGAGGAGAAAATCTTAGGTTGAACCGCACTACAACCTCCTTCAACTTCTTTGCTCTCCTTGCTGAGTTGTTGTTGAGTTGCTGCTAAGCTAAGCTATTTTGTATTCTGTTACTCCCCCCTCAAAACGGATTATGGGGATTGATGATGGCCATCTAGGAAATAAAGGGAACATAAGATTGGCGGGAAGATGGTGAACATGTCAGCCAATCGGTTTTGTGTTTGAACCAGCATCAGTTTGACAAATCCATCATTATTTTTGTCTTGAATGATGACAATCTATTTTGACGTGCTTGTTTTGTTCATGAAAGATGGGATTACTTGTAATGTGAATGGTGTCTTGATTGTTACAGAAAATAAAAACAGGGACATTGGACGAAACCTGAAAGTTTCGAAGCAACTAGAAAATCCAAATAATTTCACTGGTCGTGGTTGCCAAAGCACGATATTCTACTTCAGCTGATGACCTTGACAATGTGCTTTGTTTCTTAGCTTTCCAAGAAACCAAAGAATCACCAAGAAAGACACAGAAACCTATCATTGATTTCCTTGTATCCAAGAAAGCACCCCATTTAGCATCCGCAAATGAACGAAGTTGGAGGGAAGAATATGCTGAAAATAGAAGCCCTTGACCTGGAGTAGCTTTGAGATATAGTTAAATATAGTAGTTAAATATAGTAGGTGACCAATCAGTCTTCTATAAGTTGAAGCATCAGAAAGAAGCTCTCCCTCAAATGAATAGAGCTTAACCATCAGATCCATGGGTAAAAGAGTTGGCTTGCAAGCCAGAAAGCCAATGTCTTCCAGCGGCTAGAGTGTGTAGTGCCTCTGAGAAAAGAATATTCCTTTATGAGCCTTTCTTTTCCAATTTAAACTCCATCAAAATCATCTTCAGTGTCATCCATTATAAAATCATCTTCACCGGGCTTGCTTATTTCAACTTGAAAATTTCTATTTTATCTTGTAGATAGTATGATATCATTATTAACCTTCTCATCATTATCACAACCATAAAAAATTCATGGTTGTCCATTATTAGCATCACTTGCTAGTAAAACTAAAGAAAGTTTGAAGAAGAAGGAAGCTCGAGCTCAGCGTAAATAGTTACGAAAAATTTGTGTTGATTTTTAATTTTTTTAAATGTCAAAATCCTACAATTGCTATGTATAATTCATGGGTTTGGGTGATTTGGGTTAATTTAATGTTTATTGTGCTCATTTTGCATTTTTTAAGATTTTTTAAGTTATAAAAATGGAATGAGCTTTGCTAAGCAAATTTAAACCGTTTTTAAAACAAATGTGTGTACATTTTAGCTTTTAAACTTGCATATGCAGTCAACGAAAATGAGATTTGACTGCATTATCATGCACATATACAATATACGAGATGTTTCGAAAATGCATCGAGCATATGCGAATTGATGCGTAGTATATGCGCACATTTTAAAAGGGAAATTATAAAAAATTAGGTGTATAATTTACACAAATTCAAAAATCAGGTTGAAAATTTAATTATTCAAAAGTCATGTATTTTATTTT
>CAIGRO010296057.1:0-13362 GCA_903798355.1 Fraxinus baroniana
ATCTTCACTGTAATATTCATTCAATGTGTCATCTTCCTCTTCCGAAGTGGGGGCAGGTGATAATGGATAATAACATGACCTGCAAGGCACGTTAAATAGGAACAATTAAACTGTCACTTGAAAAATGAAAATATTCTACTTTTAAGAGAACTAGATAGGTACCTAAACTAGAGAGAAATCTAGCATCTCTAGGCATGTTAGATGACATGGAATTTGATATAAAATTGGGTCAAGGACATATTAAAATCTTCAGAGACTCTAATTTAATCATAATTACCCGAGAGAGACATGTCCTTAATTTCCCTGAAGAAAAACCTTTACTTGGCTTGATTGCATGAAAGGCTTGGCCACATTGACAAGAAAAGTTTGAAATCTTTACTAAATAAACGAGTTTTTGGAAAATCAAATCTTTGTGAATCTCTCTCTTGTGAACATTATAGGAAAAAAAAAAGGTTAAATTGCCTTTCATCTTAACAAATACTTCAATACCTGCATGCTGACTTGGGGGGTCCTGCTTCTGTGAGTACTCAATCCGGTTATAGGTATTATCTTTTGTTCATTGATGACTTTTCAAGGAAAATTTGGGTATTTTTAGTAAAAACAAAAAATGAGACTTTTAATACTTTTTAAGTATTAGAAACCCAAATTGAAAACAAACTAATCATAAGATAAATAATAATGGTTTAGAATTTTACAATTATGAATTCAATGATTTTTGTAAAGAGCATGGTATTTTGAGACATAGAACAGTTAATTATACACTTCAACAAAATGACATTACTAAAGGAATAAGTATGACTTTATTAAATAAAGTAAGATGCATTTTAATGAGTTCTAGCTTACCTAAACTATTTTGGGGTGAAGATGTTAAAAATGCTCTTTATTTTCTTAATAGAAGTTATAGTAATGCTTTAAATTTCAGTGTTCCTGAATCTTTGTGGATTGAAAAGCTTGTTGATTATTCTCATTTGGAAATATTTGGTTGTGCCACATATGCTCATCAAAATATAGGAAAATTAGAACCCAGATAATTTAAATGTGTTTTTTAAGGTTATGGAAAGAATGATAAAAGATACAGTCTGTGGGTTAAAGAAGAAACAAAGTATAGAGTCATCGTAAGAATGGATGTTATGACATGCTTATAAGGAAAGACTAAAAACTAAACTAAAAAGGATGTTCAAATTGAGGTGGAGCTCCTCACCTAGAGAGCAGTAATACTATGCCTGTAGATGAGGACTTTGGTCAAATTGATGATGTACCTATAGGAAAACTAAAGTTGGTAAGGAAACTGAACAGATGATCATTCTTAATCTACAACTCTGTCCCTTGATGAGTATCAGCTCACAAGAAATAGGTAGTGAAAGCTGAAATTGAATGCAACTCATATGATGATGCTGTTAAAGGTAAAGATTCTAAAAAGTGGTTAGGTACTGTGGAAGAAGAAATGACTTCTCTACCTAAAAATAAAATCTGGGAATTAGTTAAAAGGCCTAAGGATCATAAAATGATTGATTGCAAATGGATCTATAAAATAAAAGAAGGATAAGGGGGCGACGATAATGTTATATATAAAGCTCGACTTGTCACCAAAGGGTTTATCCAAAAGGATGGTAGAGACTATAATGAAAGATTTTCCTCTGTAGCTATATACGCTATTATTAATGCATTCTTGCACTTGTTGCTCAATTCAGGTGGGAACTTGACTAGTTAGATGTTAAATTTGCATTTCTATGAGCTGATTTACATGAAATAATATTTAGTTTTTGTCAGAGGTGACGAATAAAACTACAAGTTTGTTGATAAAATCCTTTTATGGTTTGAAACAAGCTCCAAAACAATGATATAAAAAATTTGATTCCTTTTCTTGAAGCTTAGTTTCCAAAGAAGCAATTATGACACTTGGCTTTGCTGTAAAGGAAATGGATGTAAACATTCTCTATATATGATACTTTATGTGGATGATATGCTTCTCGCCAGCTTTGATAAATCTGAAATAGATGATATTAAACAAAAGCTTAAATCCACATTTGAAATGAAAGATTTTAGCTCAGCCGAGAAGATTATAGGTATACATATTATAAGAGATAAAGGTTGTTGTCCAATGTTGTAATTGGTATGTTTGTGAACAAAATGGTCTTAATTGAATACTTGCAAAAAGTTAAGCACTTGGATGAAATTTTACATAGATGAGTTAGGTTAGGGTTAGAGGTGGAAAACAAGGAAAACGCACTGTCGGAATATCGCTAGACTGTCATCATGACATAACTCGAGCGGCAGAAATAGAAATATGATTGCCCACCTTTCGCCTCGCTGTCACTCGAGCGATAGCTCCCTCGTTGGAGCGAAAGAATCTCTCGCCCAAGTGACATATTTATGCAGTTAGACCTAATTTGTGATTTTGAAGAAGTTTTACAGGCCCATAACACATAAGCGTCCCCAACTATAAATACAGATGTCTAGGACGAATTTCATAAGGGTGCTTTATTGTGCTACAATTGCAAAACACTTTCGTATCATTATTGGAGCAATCCAAGAGGCAAGTTCATTGATTGATTCATCCACATCATTCTTGTGATCCAGAAATCGAGTTTTGGGAAATCATCAAGGTTCATTAATCCAAAACACCTGGCTTTCTTAACACTTTAAGGATGGGATTCAGGCACATGAAGAAGAGCATGAATACGTGATTTCTGGGTATCCACTTGGAAGAGATGTGTGCAGAAGATTGTTAGAATGATATAACAAATCTTGGTAGAAGATTGTGAGTCTAGAATTTACAACAGATCTTGGAAGCTACATGAGATAGATATGGAGAACTAGCTGGTTGGTTAGATAGTATCTACAGTAATAGATCATGAGTTTGGAAGGAATAGAAGATCCTAAAGTTGTGGGGTTTACAACAGCTAGTGGAACTAGTTTGAAATTGAACCGTAACACACACTGTCTATAGTGGAGGTAACGGCTTGGTCCCAGAGTTTTTACCCAGTTGGGGTTTCTCCATCATCATATCGGTGTTTGTTAATGCTTTATTTATTACTGCGGTATTCAAACTTAGGATAACTGGATTGTATGCTTAATAATCTAGAAACTAATTAAAAGTGACTTGTTGCTTTAATTAGCATTATTTCGCACGTAAGGTTAAACTTAGTTAGTAAACTACGTATTTTTAATTGGTATCAGAGCTTAATTTTAATTCTTGACCTTAATTTGTCTTGATGAGTAATTCATTATCCGTCCCGCTATACTTTGATAGCACTAACTATGCCTATTGGAATGTTAGGATGAAAGCATTATTAAAATCTATGGATGAATGGATTTGGTTGAGTGTGGCGAATGGTTGGAGTGCCCCTAATACAACTGTGGAAATCGTAGTGATCCCCACTCCCGTCGCTAATTGGTCTAAAACTAATTTGGATTAATGTAATTGGAATAGTAAAGAATTACATGCTCTATTTATGACAGTATCCTTGGAGGAATTTAGGCGAGTGTCCACGTATGAAATAGCCAAAGAGGTTTGGAATATTCTACATATCACACATGAGGGAACTCAGGCTGTTAAAAACTCTAAGTTGTAAATATTGACCACTAGGTTTGAAGAGATTAGGATGAAAGAGAATGAAACTTTTGATGAATTTTATGCTAGCTTAAACGACATAGTAAATTCTAGTTTCAACCTATGTGATAGAATCTCGGAACCTAAAATTGATAGAAAAATCCTTAGATCTTTACTTGAGCGATTTAAGGCTAAAATCACTACTATTGAGGATAGTAAGGATATAGACTCTATTAAGGTGAAAGAGCTGGTTGGATCTCTCCAAACTTATGAACTTACATTAGCTATACCTATAAACGATAAGGCATTGGTCTTAAAAACTGTAAGGAATAGTCATAAAGTGTCCCCGGATTCAGAGTCTCCTAATGAAGAGAAATTAGCATACTTTGCTAAAAAAATACGAAAAATGTTTAGGAATAAACAAAAACCTCAAGAGAAGCATAGAAGTGGTCCAAATGAGTCCAGGAAGAGTTCTAAATCTGTGAGATGCCATAATTGTCGAGGCTTGACCACGTTAGGGGTGAGTGCCCTAGCAGTAGGAAAATTTCGGATAAGTCTATGAATGCTTCTCTCACTGATGACAAGTCTAACTCGGACAATCAGAGTGAAAAATCCACTCGGGAGCAAAGTGGAAAATATATTGCCTTTACTATGAGAGTTAATGAAGGACGTGCCCAGGGAAGTGAAATAGAAGAGGACTTAGATAGTGATGAGGATTCTAAAAAAGAGTCTAATAATGAGGAAGAGGCTTATGATAATATGTACGAGGAGAGTCTTAAGATTCTTACTAAAAACAAAGCCTTGAGTGCCAAAAATAAAGAACATGAATTGGAAAATGAAAAGTTAGTAGCGGACATTGTGGAATCTACCTCGATCCTAAATGAAGTAAAATCCATGAATGAATCTTTAGATACTCAGGTTAGGAATCTCACCAGTGAGCTTGGAAAGACCTCTAGGAGAGTTAATGAGCTGATAGTTGAAAATGAAATCTTAGAAGTTTAGGTTAAGAACCTCTTGAGCGACCTAGAATATTCTACGTCTCAACTGCTTGCCTTCTCTAGTGGTTCTGAAAAGTTAGATAACATTTTAGGAATGGGCAAACCGATTGGAAATAAGGGAGGTCTAGGTTTTAAGGAGAAAGTGCTCGTACGTCCAAAACCATAGTTGTCCCTGCCACTGACTAGCCCAAACTTGTGCCTAACCCCAATCTCAAGAATAAGGGATTTGTTAGACAGGGCCTACTAGACAGCGTAGGGCCCATCGATTTAGGAACAGACTTCAACATCTACATAATATTGGCCCTAGGTTCATTCCTACATGTTTTAACTCTGGTAAGTTTGGACACATAAAGCCTAGGTATCATAATTTCCTGAACAGAAATAGAAATCAGAACTTAATAGAAATAAGAATCAAGAGTTTGTTGGTCAACTTGACTTTCTTACTAATCAATAGTCAATTGACGAAATTAATGACACGGATGAATATGAATATTCCGGTCACTAGGCACGTTTGGGTGAAGAAAAGTGATCTCGAAAATTGTGAAATAGACCACAGGGCTCTTAAAGGTACTGACATTTGCATACCTAACTGATTAGTTATTTTCTGGTGCATACTTGTGTTTTATCATTGTGTGACGTTGATTAATACATGCATCATATTTGTTTATTTGTTTTCTAGGTACAAAATTCATGCATATTATTTATTTATTTATTTTATGTTTATTTGTGTGTTTGATATTTTTTTTTTGTGCATGGTCCATTAATGTTTTAAAATCAAAACAAAAAAAATGAAAAATTGAATAATTAAAAATGGTGAAATTTTTACTACAGCATAATATATAACATTCTTAATCTTGCATGTTGATCATGTATGGGCATAATTGATAAGGTGTAGCATAGTATAGTCGTCTTCATGTACCATCTTCATTGTACACACTATGATTTTGTAAATGGAACTTAACCGCATGTGTGAGATTTGAAATGACAGTCACTTGTTAATAAGTTGACTTTGAACATGAATTGACCACTTTTAGTATACCTAAGACTAAGTATATCCCATAATAAGCTCAATATCTTAATGTTCTTATTCGAGGCCATTTGACTTGAGCAATTAAACATGCGGGATGTCTCCAAACCTGGTGCTTATAGTCAACTGACTTGGGTTAATCGGTCTAAAGCTTGCTAAAGGGGTCATCTTAGTTGCTCAATGGAGAAGGACCTGCACTTAAGATAAAAATTTGATGAGTTTGAAGATATGGATGATGTGAAGAATATGATGAGCTTGAAATATGTGAAGAATTATATATGCTAATATTTTTTTAAAAAAATTGATATATGGAAAAAAAAAGCATTAATTAATGTGCTTTATGATTTGATTTTCATTAGTAGGAGAATACACTTATTGGTAGTGATGTTTAGTATGTCGCTTCTCAAAAAATTAAGGTTTGGAGTCCTGTTTGTATTGGATTAGTGACACTTTACACACATGAGTCACTTATACAATTTACTCCATTATGACCTAACCTGAGTATGTGGGGAGGTTTACTACTTGTTAATTAGACTTGTGCATGCTATCAATTGATTTGGACCGTTGTATATTCATGGTTAAAACTGAATTTGAAATTGCACCCTTAGTCATTTGTGACAAAAGGGAAAGAGAGAATATACACACGGGGAGCATTAAATGATTAAATGAAATTGAGTGGTCATTGGGGAGAGACATAGACACATTTGCCTACTGCATAAAAACATTAAGTTTGCAGTAAGGGTGAGACTGTGCATTACATTTGCATTGCATATCATATGCATAGCTATTTAAGTTTAGATGTTTTATGATGTTAATGTTTCGATTAGTGTCTTGATTGACATTAATTTCACGTCTCAAACTAGCATACTTATTTGTGTTCATGAGTTTTTTTACGTATCATGTGCTTTTATACTGGTATTGAGTTTTTGATTTCGGGAAATAAGTATATAAAGGAATGCAAGAATTAAAAGAACTTGAGTAACTTGGGCAGTATAGATTGGTGAGTTTAGTTTGATGTATTTTATTTCCTTGACTTTTTTTGTTTGGTTTTATCGCAATATGCCAAATGAGGAGATTGTTAAGTCCAATGTTGTAATTGACATGTTTGTGAACAAAAAGGTCTTAATTGAACACTTGTAGAGAGTCAAACACTTGGATGCAATTTTGTATAGATGAGTTATGTCAGGGTTAGAGGTTGAAAATAAGGAAAACACGTTGCCGGAGTTTCGTCAGGCTGTCGCCATGACTTAGCTCGAGTGACAAAAACAAAAACATTGTTGCCCACCTTTCGCTTCGCTGTCACTCGAGCGACATATTTGTGCGGCCGACTCAATTTGTGATTTTAAAAAAAATTTACACGACCCATAACACCTAAGCGTCCTAACTATAAATACAGATGTCTGTGACAAATTTCATAAGGGTGCTTCATTGTGCTACAATTGTAAAACATTTTGTATCATTATTTGAGAGATCCATGAGTCAAATTCATTGATTGATTCATCTACATCATTCTTGTGATCTAGCAACCGAGTTTTGGGAAGACATCAAGGTTCATTAATCCAAAAAACTGACTTCCTTATCACTTTAAGGATGGGATTCAAGTACATGAAGAAAAATGGGAATAGGTGATTCTTGTATATCCCCTTGAAAGAGACGTGTGTAGAAGATTGTAAGAATGATACAACAAATCTTGGTAGAAGATTGTGAGTTTGGAATTTACAACTGATCTTGGAAGCTACAAGAGGTAGATCGGAAGATCTAGCAGGATGGTTAGATAGTATTTACAGTAGCAGATCGTGAGTCTGGAAGGAACAACAAATCCTAGAGTTGCTGGGTTTGCAACAGCTAGTGGAACTAGTTTGGAATTGAATTGTAACACACATTGTCTATAATGGAGGTAACTGGCTTGGTCCCAAAGTTTTTACCCATTTGGGGTTTTTCCGTCATCATATCGGTATTTGTTATTGCTTTCTTTAATACTGCGGTATTCAAACTTAGGACAACTAGATTTATGATTAATCATCTAGAAACTAATTAAAAGTAATTTGTTGCTTTAATTAGCAATATTCTACAAGTAAGGTCAAACTTAATTAGTAAACTACGTATTTTCAGTTGGTAACGATTTCTTGTTCTTGAATCAACATGGTTATCTAGATAAAATTTTGAGAAAAAGTTGGCATGTTTGAGTGTAAACTTGTGACTTTACCTCTTGCTAATCATTTTAAGTTATCCTCTTATTGCTGTCCTAAAGCTAAGGAAGAACAAGATAGAATATAAAAAAATTCTTATGTAAATTTTATTCGATCTGTGATGTATTCGATGATATATACTATACCTGATCTTACGCATAGCATCAGTCTACTTAGTGGAGTTATGGTTAACCCTGGGGATGATGATTGGGATGCTTTAAAATGGTTATTGAAATATCTTAGGGGCACTTATATTCTAGGCTTAATGTTTAGAAAGAATAAAGAGGTGATAACTTTAGAGGGGTACGTACACCGATATTGACTTTGCTGGAGACAAAGATAATAGGATATCAATTTCATCCTATTTTTATACCCTATGTGGAACTATTATAAGTTGAAAATCTCAACTTCAAAAGGTAGTTGCTCTATAAAAGAAGGAATTTGGTTAAGTGGTTTACTAAAAGAACTTGGTTTTGTTGATGAAAATGTTGTCTATTTTCTATTAACAAAAGTGCAATTTATTTAAATAAAAATCCCATGTTTCCTGATAGGTATCACTTTATAAGAGATATTATATCTATGGGGATGCATAAAATTGGGCAAATTGTAACACAATTTAATCTTTCTAATGTGAGAACTAAAGTAATACCTATAAATAAATTTAACAATTGCTAGAAGTTATTATCTGTTGATTCTTTGAATTAACTGTATATGTACAAAGAGCAAGTGAAGTAGAAATTGTTGGTAATGCTCTTGGTTGCACCATTAGCCCAATTCATAGTAGCAAGGTGGAGATTGTCGAGTGTGGTGTTGTGCACGTGTGTTAAAGTTTTTTTCCAAAATTGGCCTATAAACGTGTTTGTGAAGTGCATATCTACTAACGGGTGCGGTTCCCTTGATCTTGACGCTTGTCACTCTTCTGGCCGTCTGATTTGCTTCTGGATTCTTCTAAGCAATAAAAACCTTTCGTATGGATGCTGGTTCTTCATTCAGTTCATATAGCATTTGGCTTTTGAGAGGTTTTCTCTCTGACCTCGAAAATTTCATTCGAGACTTGAAATCTTCTATTTTCTTTCTGATTCATGGTGTTTCTGAGTGAAAATGTGTAAATGATTCGAGGGTTCCCTTTCTGTAAAGATCAGGTTAGAGTGATAATGTTATTTCGTGGGTTCTTAGTGGACTAGTGTCTCAGTCTGCTAATTCTGTAAAGATAAGTCTACTTTGTGGCTTGATCTTTTGTACTTTGGAACTGATTCTAACCTCTGCTGCCGTTTTTGGCTTTGTAGTACAATTGAGCACTATCCATTTTAAATGGATGCTCAATAAGAGATTAGGTGTTATAAGTAGTCACCAAATATGTGGGGATACAGCCGAAACAATTCTTGGGCTCTTATTTTTATTTCTGTAAATTTTTAATCCTCCACTATTAGGGTTTGAGTGAAGCCTACATTTTACATTTCTGGGCATTTCATAAGAATTCTTGAACATGTCCAACATCATACTCTTCTTTTTTTGAGATGACATCGTACCAGCCCCCAGGTTCTCGAGTCATCTCATTCACCTCAGTACCATCATGTCGTCCTCCAAATCATATATAGTTCTCAATGGCCTATATTGGACATTAGAGGGACATAAGCCACAATATAGTCCCCTTTGGTAATATTACTTAATTACAATTTTCGATTGAGCTTTAATTAATTTAAACTTATAAAATTATAACATATTTTACAATACTGTTACAAAAACATGTGCGATATGAGTCCTACAGCAATAAATAGAATCTCCAAAAAATACAACTAGATCAAGCACCAATGATTTTGTATATGAGCAAAATCTTGGCTTATTGATCGAAGAGAATAGCTCCAATAAGCCCATAGATCATGGAACATATAGGGTGGATAGGCCGAAGCAGCCCACTACACATATACATGTGAGCCTCCCTTGTTATCAAACGTGCAATTCTCATCTCATGCGGCTCAAATAAAGACTCATAAATCCATCCCTTGCTTTTTCTTCCACCTCTCTCCTCTCCAATCCTCATTCAAACTTGCGTTCTCAGCTGCAATGAAATGGGGGTCTTTCCTTTGCCTATTGTATGTATCATCTTGGCTCTGCCTATTGTATTGTATTGTATTTCACAGCACTGTTACAAAAATAACTTTCATCGCACATGATCTATACTAGTACTAAAAAGAGACTAGCTTGACTTCAGCTATTTTTTAATAGTCATATTACGGGCCCATTTGGCATGGCTTTTAAAAAGTCAAAATGAGTTTTTGAGATCGAAAAACAGTTTTTTGGATCCATTTGGCTAATCTTACGAAGATATTTTTTCTAGTTAGAAGAACTTTTAGAGGAAGATGATCTAATGTAGTTTCCACTAAAAACACTTTTGGAATAGAAATTTCTTTCAAAAAATTTAGTTTTCAAACAAAAATTAAGATATCTTCCTCCAAATGCTTTTTTTATAGGAAGTAAAAGTAAAAACAAAAACAAAAACAAAAACAAAAGTCAAGCCAAACCAATGCCCTACATGAGATGTAAAAATGACCTTTTAGAGTAGTATGTTCTTCTTTGAGTATATTTAATTCTATTCCTCCGATATATAATATATCTGTTCAATTTTTAAAAAACAGTCTAAAAACTGAAATAGTTACTCTTGTAAATTGCATTACAATAATTAAAATAAAAAAAAATATATATTGCAATGTCGATAAATTTAACCATTTTTAACTTGATTTTGATCAGAACATCTGAAAGGAGGGCTGTCTTAAAAAAGATTGGTACCGTCTCGAATAGAGATTCAATAATACGAACTAACTTTAATACCTTGAGGTAATTATAAACTCAAAGTCACATGATTTTAAAACAGATTGCAATAATTAAATCAGTCAAACTTGAAGTAATCAGCAAACAGTAATTTATCTGAATTGAAAAAAATTTAAATGTGTGCGATTACTAGATAAAGAATATCAAAGAGTCATGTTGCATCGAAATAAGCGTGGCCTTTTAATAAGGTGGAATTTAAAATGATATGATATAATGGATAAATTAACTCGTGCCAAAAGATGTGACCATTCTAAGAGACACATGAAAATCTATAAATATGATCCTCCTAATTACATTTGCTTCACTCCATATAAATTTCATATAATTGATTTCTAGTTTTTTTTCATTCTCAAAATTATGTCAGATAAGGTCCAACTTATTTTTGAGTTCGTGTTTGATATATTGTGTTCTAGAAGAATGTGGTCAAGTGTTGGTTCGCCTAACAAAATTAATAGTGTTTTATTAATTTTCGTATTTGATATATTCCATTTAATCATGTTAGAATTAGTGCAGAGATATCTCACTTCATTTCATCTTTTAATTTCTATGTTTCAGTAAGTCGATATTTTGTACGCATATCTTAATTTCGGTAAGTCAAAATTTTATTCTATATTTTGCACGTGTAAGTCGTCATTTTGCATATTTTTCATGCACATATTTGTTGTTAAAGAAATATAATTCATACACTAATTTATCCAACATAATTAACACTCTTTAGGGCTTTATTTAAAAAGTTTAAATTGATAGTAATTAAATGTCACAGCATTTAATAAATGCACAGCACTACTACTTCTAGATTACTATAAATTTTTCGACTTAAACATAGTTCAGAATTAATAAGAACACCTAAATTCAACAGCCTATAAATAAAAATACCAATGCAGAAAAACTCCATACATTCCTCTGATTCAGTTATTCAATGCTGCATTCAGTCTGCTGCTGACTGACATTCTTTGTGTGTGGCCTTCCACGTGGCCTCTTTTCAATAACTGCACCTTCTAACACGTCAACAGTAAGTGGGTGGCCAATGATTGACTTACCAGTTAAGTTGCTTTTTGAAGAAATATATGGATCAGGTTGTGGTTGATAGCGCCTGTCCACCTCGAGAGTAACATCATACAAAATGGAATCAACTTTTTAGTCTTCAAGATGAAATTCTTATGCATCATACATTGGATTGACTGGAGAACATGACTGGCGGTTCGGCATTAACCTTTGGGGAATTGCCAGCTCGTCAGCTTGTCCTCGTGTGTGAGATTCCATCAGCATAACAGATGACATTTCAAACTTAATATCCGCAGTGGGTCCTGACTTTCCAAATGAGCTGTCCAGATTAGTACCTGACATGTCACATGGCCGATCTTGAGATTTTGGATGCCATGTGCAACATTTTAAAATAATGCTCCTTCTTCCTTTGTCATGTTTATTGCGTACTTCCATTTTTCTTGAATTTGATTTCCTTCTTCCTTTTAGCTGCCACAGAGCATTAACCCAACTCATTGAGCTCCTCGGTCCTTGAAACCGCTGAAGAGCCTAACATAAACAACACATCAGTATCTGGGATCCGAAGGCATCAATATGCAAATTACATGCAAAAACCATGGAGATAGGCCAAGTCTATAAGTGGGAAAATACTAAAAAATAACTTAAGTTGTGCCATAGAATTCTCTACTTACTTTCTGGGTGGTGATTTTGAATACAAGCACTTTCAATCTCAAGTGCATGAACAATGGCATCACCTCTGTGAGCATGTTTCCCCGTCTTCTTTGATGAATTAGATGTGGACGCCTTAGCTTTCTCAATGCATGAATCGAACTCTCCGCAACGAAAAACTTTTACTCTTTTTGATGCCTCAAGATTATACCAACCCCTAAAAGAAATTTGGCAATAATTTAAATTAAATTATCTCGTACTGATTGAACTCGAGGATCTTTCAAGAAAGACAAAAACTGACTAGGAAAAAAAAACTAAGTAATCATTGAACGACAAGTGCAAAATGAACCAACCCTATTAATTATTGATATACAGGGAGCGGAATTTTTGTAGGTAGGTTCTAATTATTGCATATCAACTTGTCCTTCAGAAGTTCAAGGGCAAGTTTCCCTAGGTTTTTAAGAAACAATGATTTACGTGAATACATACATTTAACCTTAGCCAAACACGATCTAAAAATAGACTCAGCTGAGGATAACAAAGCCGGTTGTATCTGTTACAACCCATATTATTTTTAGTCAAAAGTTAAGGGTGGAATGGTCAAATAAGGATTTAATTGGAATAAATCAATTGTTTGGGACTATTTTTTTATAATTGAAAATATATGAGGGTTAAGATGGATTAGAATTGAAGTTGAGGACTTACTTATACATCATTGGAAGTTGAGGGACTTCCTTGCAAAAGCCCCACTGATGCAGGACGAACTAGAAATTAGGGTGAATTAGAATTAAGCCAAGAAGCAAAGGAAGAAGAAGTCCAAGAAGAAGAGGGAGAAGAGAGGGGGAGAAGGAGAAACCGTGGCCACAGCCAAATCTTTAATTCAACATATTCATCAACTATCTAAAATACAAAGAAAAATTCAATAAATAGTAAAAACCTAAAAACCTAACGGGCCTGGGCCAACCCGCTACTACAAGTCCAATAATAAGAAACATGAATAATAAAGTTCAATAATAATAAAATAAATCTCAACTGATAAAACTCAATAACAAGAAAATTAAGTCTCGACAATGTCCGCATCACATTTGCATAAGAATTTTTTTATATTCTATC
>CAIGRO010296072.1:0-11116 GCA_903798355.1 Fraxinus baroniana
CATGGCTCATGCAAAGCATTGTTCCAAGCCCAAGAAGTTACGCTTAAGAAAGCACGTGAATCAATTAGAAGCAGCCACTCAAAAAAGAAGACTTCCCCGCGAATAAGAAGAAATAAAAAAAGGATGAGCAATATTTCAAAGTTCAGCAACATCAATCTCTGATAAAATAATTCAGCCAAATTTTCCACTCAATTTTCCTGGTTCTACACTTCAATTAGTTGCATGTTTACTATCCAATCATAAAATAAATGCAAACCCAAAGAAGCAATGAGAAACGAATGAGAAAATTCCAGATATGCAAAGAGAAAATAATAGCTTTATTCAGATATGTTCTCGAAACGTAAGCGAAAAAATGCGAAGAAATCTTCAGATTCAAAAAAGGATATTTAAGCAATCAAAACAATCCCACAATTTAAAACCAATCGTTTCCCCGAAATGAAGTAGCGTACATGAAAAACACCCTCGTACAAATTAAGTTTAAGACAAAACCCTATAGTTCTGTAATCTGTGATGCACGCCCGCATTTCATTTATTGTACGGTACCTGAACTCATTTCTTCACTTCGTCGATTACCTATGGTTCACTTTTGCCTCCTTCAGTAGATGTCCTAGATTAAAGGTTTTTGTATACACATTTCATATAATCCAATGTAATCGTCATTTCTTCATACAAGTACCATTGTTCATTGAAATACCACATAACCTAATGTCAATATTATTACTAACACTGCATCGCCCACTACACGTGCAATGCACGTGCATCCACTAGTTTGAAGATAAGACTATTTATCTTTTACTTTGCTAAATTGTTTTTTATTAGGCAAATTTCTTCTTATAGACATCTTGAGTTCATTTTTAACAAATGTTAAGATTGCATTTAAAGTTGAGTATGAATGAAAATTAAGGATTATCAGGTAATCTAAATCTCCATTACAGTGGAAAAATGACACTTTATTGCCAAAAAAAATAAAAATAAAATCCTTTATTATACAGCAAGGATATTAGCCGTGTCCTACAAGAGGTATGTGAAAGTTTGACTTTTTTTCTGGCAGCCCTGTGGGTAGGCTGCAAATATCTATGTAAGTCCAAAATTTAATTAGTGGACATGACCTATTGATTTATGACTATATGTGCTATTATTTGTTATAATTCGATAGAGATGGATTAGAATTGGAACAGTGGACCATCCTTTTTTATTTCATTTCTTTAGACCTCTTAAAAATTTGACGATATTTCTAATTAAATTTTCTTGTTTCTTGAAAAAAAATTAATGACTAGTTTAAATACAGAGGCATCATACCTATCTTTTATATTCCTTCGTCCTTCTTATAAATTAAGCTCCTAGCTTTACTTCTGGGTCGAAACCTCATCAACGTTCTATTGTTGCATTGCAAATTCCAACAATTTGTTCCAGTCCTTTGTCAACAAGATTTTTTATTTTTTTTTGTGCAACAAAACAAATTTACAAGGATGGAGGATAGTATTATTAGCCCCTTGGCAGCCCCTTGAATTAGGGGTTTTGATTTAAGCGATAACATATCACAAATTAGGTTTTCAGACTTTCTTATCATTGTTCGGTCCCCATAAAGACATAATAACCCCGAAATCATGAAATAATCGCACAAAAAAATAAAGAACATAAGCAATTTTTCAACACGTGTGTTTGGTGCATATTAAAATGACAGAGTGCATTTTTTTGAAGTGATGTGATGAAGAATATGTGGTTAAAAAAAAAGGAAACGTTATTGATGCGATGAAAAATATTATTTTATTGAAGAATGTGTGGTTGAAAATGAGTAGAAGAATGAAAATGAAAAAAATAATATGGGTCAAACATGGGTTTAAAAAGGTCCGAATATTCACGCACTTTATATAGTACTACTCAACAGTNTCATTTGTTTGAAGTGATGTGATGAAGAATATGTGGTTAAAAAAGAAGGAAACGTTATTGATGCGATGGAAAATATTATTTTATTGAAGAATGTGTGGTTGAAAATGAGTAAAAGAATGAAAATGAAAAAAATAATATGGGTCAAACATGGGTTTAAAAAGGTCCGAATATTCACGCACTTTATATAGTACTACTCAACAGTTTAATACATACATTTTTTTTTTCAACCACTAAAGGGGGTGGTGGCAGGTGCGGCTGTTTGTTTAGTTGTGGTTGAGTTTGGACGAGGTGGAGTGGGCTAGGGTGAGATGGGGAAGAAGATGAATAAATATTTTTTTGTTTCTTTTTTTATTATTTAAATAATTTACGTGAAAAATATAAAGTTTCAATTTTATCCTATTTGAAATTGATAAAAATATGGCCGAAGTCATTTTTCCTGGTCCTTTCGTCACACGAGAATGAATTCATCACACACGAATGAAAGGATGGGACCGACGTTGCAACAAATGAAAGGTTAGGACAAAAACTACAACAAATTAAAAGGTTTGAGATTGTGAATGGAATTGTCATTAAGAACAAACAATGTTCATTAGTACTTAATGCATCGTAACCCTACAATTTTCATTATATTATTGTCCTCCATAATTCAAGTGTTTATAATCGAGAAAATTAATCCCGGTATTAAACTATTAAAATCACTATAATACTTGTAAATGATGTCTTCCAACATTTAAATGATGCCTTCTAACGTAGACGTTGCCTTCAAACATTTAAATGATGCCTTCCAACTGCCACGGGAATTCAAACATTCGAGGCTCCGTAGAGAACTCTCATACTTTACCACAGCGCCATGCTCGTGGAGGCAACACCAACATATTTGATTATAAACAAACTAGTTATATGCCCGTACAATGTACGGGTTTTGATATTTTTAAGGTAACATTAGTGTATCAAATATTAATAAGAAGCTAAATTATTATTGTGAAAGTTCAGTTTTTATTTAACATAATAATTAATAAAATTTACAATATTCTAGTAAAATTTGGAACATTCTTATGCGGTTGAAAATTGATTTGTGAAAATTTTGGTCATATTTCATTTTTTTTTACTTCTAATTGCATCCAATTGGCCATTAGCATTCTCGAATCTTCATCATGAGTTTTGACACAACTTTTGAGTATGTACACTTTAGTTTCCAAACTTTGGATTTTGCTCATTTTTCGCAATTGTTCGCTTTTTTCTTTCAATTCCACATTTTTTCATCGAGTTTCACCTAATAAATGAAATATAGAATAAATTAGGCTATGAGTGCTCAAAACAACTATTAAAAGTTTATAGTTTTAGGTCCAAATAAGTGTATAAAATACACTTATCAATAGTGAAAGATCCGACTTCAGCTACGCGTACAAATGCTTATTACATACGGGTTATTAATGTTTCAAATGAGTGAACGTGATTATTTGTAAGTACTAGTTGATTTCAGTGTAACACTTGAATGCAAAATGCACTCTTGAAGTGATCTTCTAGTTCCTACTGGTAAAGAGATACAAGGTTGGGAAGAAAAAGTTTGAGCTTGATGGAAATCACTGAACTATCGTACTAACAATGCAATTAGCAGTACATTGATACGAAGGATTAGGACAACAAAATTTACCTCGAATTCATCGAACATTAATTACGTATACTGAAGTAGATAGAAAAAATGTTCAATTCAAGACTTCATATGTACGTTTAAGTTTCAACTCCATTGGCCACCACTGATGGAAAGCTTGATGTAACAAAACAAATACCAAAACGGCCATGCAGTGTAAAAGAGGTTACAGAATTATACTTCGAAGTTATTGTGTTAATTATTTGGTGTCACCAAAAGTAATTTACTAAAGCATTACTGGTTTTGTAACTGAAATATTACTTGAATGAACAAAAGGTACTACATGTAAAGAATCTGTAACTTTAGCCTGCGATGATCATAAACAATTTTGATCATGAGTACGTGCTCCTTGTCATTAAAAAGATCCTATTTCTCAATGTTGGTCATTGTGGAAATTCTCGACTTAAGTTCACAAAAGTATATGAAATTAACAAGCACAGATGATAATCTTTAACAAAAACAATCTTGCTAGTTCATAATTAAGCAACAACACATATTCGTTATGAAGGTGGAGCATGAACGATAAAGTGAGTGCAAATTCTGAAAGCATTCGATGACATAAGTTACTCAAAATTTTCAGAAATTTAATCTCATTGACCCTTCTTTATAGAAATGAGATGGTGGCATAAAGGAATAGATGTTAGACATTAAGAGTCTTCAATTGCTAACATTAATATTCAACATTCAAACTTCTCTCTATCTAGATTCGATAGAGGTATTTCTAGTTATCGTGTTTTTTTATTATAGTCAATTGTTTTGGAGTTCATTCATCAGTTTTTTCGTAGTTTTTTTTTTTAATATCTTCTTTCGTTTTGTTATTTATGTTTTAAAATATATCAAATGCACTCCAATATAATTTTTCAATCCTTGTTATAAAACCAGTTTTTGAGTCTCAAAATTTGATATGCAATGATGAATAATGCTTATTGGGCAGACTGAAGAATAAGGATAAAATGATAAGATGGTGTGACGATAATAATTAGGTGGTGTGTTTTTCAAAAGAAGTTGATCTTCAAGCCCAATGTTGAATTTTTGTAATTGATCTCAATTCCTTGTGAATGTTTGATATCTTCTCTCAAAATTTAGGAATTAGCTTATTGTTCTTGATGAATTTGATGATACTATTGTCTATGAAGAGGTAAGAAAAGTTTTTTTTTTTTTTTTTTGTAGCTCTCTTTCTCTATTTATAAGAGTTAGAAAATAGGTCAAAATCGCATCCAATTTGATTTCCAAAAGAGTTTGAATCGCGAAATGAAACTAAAGATTCGTTTGTGAAAATCGTGCTCGTGCACTGGTAGAACCAAAATGGTTCTTGGTTTGGGGAAAACAAAGTGGCACATGCCTGTAACATTTCAGTTAAATAAATTATGAATTATCATTACAGTTACTATTTTTTTCTTTTATGAAAAGTTCATTTTTGCCAATCTATTCTTTACTTCATCATATTTTAGCACAATAATTTTTTTTTTTTAAAATTACCAACGCATTTTAAACAATATGTAAAAAAAAATAAAAAAAATCTTCTTACTTCTCTTCTATTTTTAAAATTATAAGTTCTTTTTATTTTCATTTTTCTTAACTATAAATTATCTCCATCGATTTTAAACACATTGAAATTTTTATTTTTTTTTATATTTTTGAAATTAATAATTTATTTCTTATTTACGCTAGGAAATAAATATTTCAATAATATACTAATTTTCGTTTTTCAGTGTATATTTAATTTATTTATTAGTTGAACAATTTGAACATTATTATGAGTAGTTATTTTGTTAGTTATGATGAATGTAGATTGGACATGTCATTTTTTAAATCCCCACAAGGCATACATATTATGTTTGACAATAACAGAACGAAGATAATGATATTTGTTTTCGTTACAAATTTCAAAGCATACTATCTTATGTTAATAACAGAACAAATTTTGTGGCCACATTTTAAAATCAACATAATGATATGCTGACACAATCTTAAAGCTAAAAAAATGGAGGAAAAAATAATTCAAGTACATAATCATTAACTCTAAAATAAAACTTTGTCAAGTTTTATTGCTACAGTTTTACTGGGCAATCGTAATACCACTTTGTTCAAACCATTAGTTTGAAGATAATATATTTTTTATAATTTATTTATTTGTTTATTGTTATTATGCAAATTGTTTGTCGCTTCGAAATGGGATCCACCTGTTCAATCAGATTGCGGAGTCGAGTGAGCAACGCTCCTCGTGGCCCCCGGTGGAGATAGACCTGATCGATCAGGTTGTGGGGTCGAGGGGGCAACGCCCCTTGTGGAGGCGAAATTCTAATTTTGTGTACGTATGGAAGAAGCACGAGAACTTAAAAGAAAAAAACTAAAGACTGTATAAAACAAAAAACAAAATAAAATTAATACTCCGCAGGTATGTAAAGCATTGCTCCACTCCGCACAGTGCGGAGTCTTCACCTTTTTTTTTTTATTGTCTTCAATTTTTTTTTCTTTTTTTTTTATGTGCTAACAATAATTTACGACAAAATCATTTATATCTTGTATTCTAATTGTTATACGATTTTACTTTACTGACCGAAAAAATACAAATGATATGCATGGGAAAAAAAGATATTTTACAAAATATCAACTGCAGTGCGTCTCTAATACGAAAGATGGAGATATTTATAAAATTTCAATTGCAATACCAATTAGTCAACAAAAATGGCTACTGTAACAAAACCAGATGGAAAGATATTTATGGATGAACAGTGCACAACCAGATAATGAACAGTGACGAACCAGTTTAAGTGTAAAATGGAAGGTATAAAAATAAATAGTACTTTTGGTCATCCTCTCCTTTATAGTAGTACTGATATATTAAAACTTTATCGACTATTTATATATCAATTCAAAAAGTATCGTACTAAATTTGGCATTTACGAGTATAACTACAAAAGCACTTTTGATTTTTTATTTCATACTACATAATTAGCTCCTGTTAGATGATCATTATTTTGAGAAAATATAGTTTTGAATAATGTTTTTTTAGAGAATGTATAATTAAAAAGTATAGAAAAATTTTGAGTTTACGTTTAAAATATTTTATTGGGTAAATATATAGAGAATTAAAGAGTTTTGAAATAATGGTTAGAAAACATGGGGCCTAATTGACTAAGGCACTAAGCACTATTTATTTGTGATATAGCTCTAATTTCATATTATATATAATTTATAAAAATATTATTTTGTTACAAAATTAGAGAAAAAAAAGATAAGAAAATAGAGAGAATTAATAGACTTGTGTGTTACTGTTCAATTGCACTTATTTATGATATACTTCAAGACAAAGAGTCTTTTTATCATCATCAAGTGGCGAATTTGATCTTCTGTATCTGAAGATTGAAGTACATATGATCCTTTTGCCAAATTTTTAATTTTAAACCTTAGGCAGAATATAATTTTTCCAAATGTTTCGTCTAATTAATTTTTCAAGTGATTTGCAATTTTGTTGAGCTTGACAAAAAGTTCCAATTAGAATTAAATTATTAACACAGACTGATACAATTACAAATTCAAATTTTGTTTTCTTTTTGAAAACACATGAACATATATCATCATTTTTATAATTCCCTTTCCATAAATATTCTCTAAGCTGATTATACCACACAGTTCTCGATTGTTTTTATCCATATAATGATAATTGCAATTTGATTTTTGAACACACAGTTTTGATTTATTTTCTTTTGGAATTTTAAATCACTTTCATGTATGTCACTATATACAAATAGGAAGTTATTACATGTGTAATGTGTATGTTGAGCTATTCTAAGACGTGTAAATCATTCAAACATTGAAGTGTAATGGGCCTAATGGCATCCATCACAAATTTTGGAGTATTGGATTACATGTCAAGATGTTGATGTTAAAAGCTTGTATGTCACAAATTTTTCTAAGGAAAAAGTTCTTTTTTGAGAAAATATGTGATTAAAACGTGAGGAAAAGTTGTAGATTTCATAGAACCTATAGCATTGGAATCTAACGATAGAAGTTCAACAGCTCAAGAAACGTAGGGGTAGATTACATACCGTCCTTAATGTTTTTCGACATATTCTAATATTCAATCTTCTATTAATTGACATCGTTTCCATCCTAAAAGTTCGTCATGAGGGCATAAAATGATTTATTTGCCTATCATTTTTTTTTTAAAAGAAAAATAATAAATGCAAAAGTACGACAAAATCTTTTTTCCTTCATTTTAAAGCAAACAAATTTAATATTTTTACAAAAATTATCATTAAAGATGAGGTGCTAATTGAATGAAACGTGGAAAATAAGAATTCGATCAAAAGAATTAAGGACATAAAGGTAACAATTAGCAGAGATTGGGAACTTTAATTGAAATTAAAATATAGTGCAACCAATGAAATTAAAAATTACGCGAGCATGATTACCCAAATTCAATTTCCAAACAAATATAGTTACAATTGAATTCCCAATTAAAGAATGTCAAACATAAATAATAATAAGGGGATGATCCCGAGCTAACTTAATCATCTAATTCACAACCCTACAATTCTTCCTGATTTCTCCCTTGTTTCCAGTTAGGACATCTATGTATCCCATCTTCACCATTGCAGCTGCAAACTTGTGTTTCCAAACAATTCCATTCTTGGCATTTTCCCTCACAATCCCAGCCGTTGATGGGCTACTCATAAGAGTCTGATCAGATGTTAACACCCCTTGATGATTCTTCAAGTTTTTGTAGTAATTATTGTCCAATCTGTTTGGTGTCAGCACATCAAGTGGCACAGTTTGATCATTTGCAGCATTTGATGGACACTTTCTCTTCAATGCTCTAGCAAACATAGGATCCAATGAAGGATCTTGTGAATGAGTTGAACTGAAATTGTAGAGACGTTTCGAGAAGGAAGAACAATGTGAAACTCCAATGGAATGTGCTCCCGAAAGGGTCACCATGTCTTGTAACGAAAGGCCTTTTCGCGCAAACCTTTCTTCAATTTGTTTGGCATTGAATATAGGAGGAGGAAGGTCCTGATCTGGCTCGTCTTTCAGGGATATTCTTCCATCTCGACGCCCTGATGGCACCGCATATTTTATTCCACCAACAACATGAGCACTGTCGCGAGCAGCGAATGCTATGATATCTGAGCACGAGACTGTTTGTGGGCATATGGCCTCAAGTTCAGCCTTCGCCTCATCAATCACTTCAAATCCACGCAAGCTCGGGTTGTTTGCTGGATTCTCCTTCTCTGCAGGATTACCTGGTGTTGAATCAAGCAGCACCGAAGCATCACACCCCTACAAAACAAGAAACACTACACCAAATTAGTCTTTCTATATACCAGCAAAAAGATATGGCAGTTAGTTAAAAATATTCCGCCATATAATGATCAGCTAGTGAGAGAGACACACTCTAATTCTTAACTCTGTGTAATAAATTAAAAACAAAATATACACGAAATAACTAAGGGCATACCCGAACAAAGCAATCATGAAAATGCATTCTAATGAGGCCTGCTGCTATGCCAGGGTTTCTTGAGACAACTTTGTGCACTGCTTTCTTTACAATTGCTTCTGCAGAAGGGCAGCTATATTGGTAATAACCAACTTTTAGGGAAGCCAATGAAACTGTAGCCAATGTGCAAAATAAGATCAAGAAAATTAATGGGCTAAAAAATTTCACTCCACCAGTCATCATAATCATATACCTAAAATAAATCAAGAAACGACTGAGTTTTCTAAGGAAAAAACTGTGTTTTGTTAAGCCAAAGAACAATGGAGAAAGTTGAGGTGATTGTATGTTGGGATGTTTTTGAAGTATATATAGTGAACAATGGTGGGGGTGGGGTGGGAGTACTGAATAAGTCTTTGTAATACTAAGTAAAGAAATCCGTGTGTAAATATTATAACTGCTGCAAATTCAATTTCACTAATTTTGAACAACTCCAAGTATTAAAATTCCTCCTTACTGAGTTCCTTCCATTTATGTGGACTTGGTCTGTTTTCTCAGTAAAATTTATTAGTTTCTTCAATCAATTTATTTATTTATTTGCAGATAGGCATTGACAAAGACAACAATTGACAAAGGCAACAAAAGCAAATATTTTTCAAATCCACCCTCCCAAGTCCCAACAAAACAAGAACAAGAAGTATCAGAAAAACTGTATTTGGTGGATTCATTTTGACTTTTTCATTTTGATTATATTTTATTTTTCCGTTTGGATTGAACCTGTACGTAGTGTGCTAGCTATTTATTTATTTACAGTTGTTGACAATACAGTTTATAAGGGTAATTTTTTCTTATGATGCCCTTCCAACTAAGGTTTTGGACTGAAAAACTGTNTGCCCTTCCAACTAAGGTTTTGGACAGAAACTGTCCATAAGGATGAATCCGGCTAATTAATAAGGACTTATTTTTTGAAGGTCAAGATAAAAATGATATTTCTACATGTTTTATTTTTTAAAATTTTTTATTTTTTAACATCTTCTTTTGCTATTTATCTTATTAATGAAAATCTTGTTGATTGCAAAGAGAAGTAGAGATTTTGTAATCCCCTATGAAGGGTGAGGAATTTGGATTGGGGAGGCTACATCAATGGGAATAAATAAAGGTGGTTTAGATAAATCATGTACACATTTCAAGTTGATGAATTGATAAGAAATAATTCTAAACACGAAATGAGGTATAAATAGAATATTGTTTCCTGGAATTCGTGCTTCAGGAGTCTAAAGGTTTTATTAGGTCTCGATATTTTAACCAGAATCGGTTTTCGGAACCGAAATTGAACTGGAAGAGATTCCCGCCCGATTCTCAAAATAAATAAATTAGGAGTCGAAACTGTGAATCTATAATCGACGACTGGATTCGTTTCAGTTCTTGGTTCCTGAACTAGGACGATGGGTACTCGAGTGAAACCGTTTTTTATATAATTTTTTATTTACAATTTATGAGCTGGATAAAAAAAAATATAATGTATTTAAATTTTTTTTTAAAAAAATTATAATGTATTTAAAAAAGTATAATGGACGGTGGGTACTCGAGTGAAAATTCTTTTATCATGATTTAAAATAATACAAATACGCAGTGTTATTTAGTTTTATTTTTTCTATTTCAAAATACAAGAAGAAAATGTCTTTGACTCGCTCCTTAATGGAATTTAGATGGAAATGACGAGGGCATAAGTTTGATAAATGTTGCCCACTTTTCATACAATTAAAATGTGGGGCACTTCAACTCTTTTCAATGTATTCCAATATTCAACCTTTCATTAATTAATATATCTTTTCCATTCAAAATTTTCATTGAGAGGACGTAAAATGACTTATTTAATTTTATATATATTTTTTGAATAATAATAAATGCAAAAGAGCGAAAAAAAAAATTCCTTATTTCCAAAGCACGATAACATTTATATTTTTGCAAAAACTATCGTCAAAGATGAGATGTGCTATTAATGAAGTGTTGAAATTAAAAAGTCAAAAAAGTCGGGAGAATAAATGTTACTATGAATAAAGATCAAGAACATTAAATAAAATAAAAACAATTTGTGTGAATTTAATTACCCAAATAAATTTCCAAAACAAGTC